>JAXIVD010005791.1:2500-20000 GCA_036785275.1 Cancer borealis
TTGAAGGTTTGGCAAGACGCGAAGAGCACGTGCGAGGCTGTCAACGCTAGGATGGTGGTACTGGACACAGAGGCCGAGGATGTGTTCTTCCGTAATCACATGCCAGAATCAGCTACACTTTGGATTGGACTCTACAGTAAGTGATAATATAACCTTGAAGTATGATGTTTGATATTTTAACATGATATACATTCTGGTTTCTAGAGTTCAATATCTAGAAATCATATTCATTCCTGGTTTCTAGAGTATACTATCTAAAAATTATATACATTCCTGGTATCTTTTTTCCCATTACACCTGCGCTATAATCCAGGTGTTAGGGCTAATGATTCTTGGAGGTACGGAAGATTACCTGTATGTGTGTGTTAATTAACTTTGGAGTATTTTTCTACAGGTAAGAGCAAGGACAACATCTATTGGACGGATGGAACGCTAATGACCAGCAAGAACTTCACTCACATGTCTGAACAAGATAAAACAAATGCTATCGCTAATGAAGTCCAGCAGTGCGCATACCTGGAGGAGAGTACAGGTGAGAGAGAGAGAGAGAGAGAGAGAGAGAGAGAGAGAGAGAGAGAGAGAGAGAGAGAGAGAGAGAGAGAGAGAGAGAGAGAGAGAGAGAGAGAGAGAAGAGAGAGAGAGAGAGAGAGAGAGAGAGAGAGAGAGGAAGAATCTTTTTTATCATCTCCCCTACAGACATAGACGGGATTACAAAGGTGTCCTCGTGGGTGCCAACTGACTGTGCCCGCCTCGCCCCTATGCGTGCGAGGCTGATGTAGGAGCTCAACTTACCTTAGTTCCTCCTCCTAGTAAGTATCCGTTTTCTATGTCCTCTTCATCATCATTATCATCATTATCATTATTATCATCATCATTATCATCATATTCCATCATTTATAATTTATTTTTCATCTTTCTTGTTAATGATTGAAGTTTATATATTTTTATTTTTTGTCTTTCACTCTTTCCATCTTTCTTCCTCTAATCCATCTTTCATTTACCTCCTGTCTTTCTTCATTCCATTCCTCTCTCAATTCCATAATCTTCCCTTCCTTCTCTTCTTCTCTCTCAACCTTCCTTTCCTTCAATCCTCCTCTCCTTCCTATACCCTCCTTTTCTTAACCTTCCTTTCCTCAATCCTTCCTTGGTGCCACAGATGAACGGTACTGCCCTGACGGAGGCTGGGCTCAACAAGGAGACTATTGCTACCTGTTCAGTGCTGAGGAGATGACGTGGACTGACGCCAAGAAAGCGTGTAACAAGAAACACAGTAACGCTGATCTCGTCTCTATCCTAACGTGGGCCGAACAGGACTACGTAAATAGTAAGTAGTAGTAGCGTTCTCTATGTATAATACTTTGTTGATTTCTCCTTCTCTGTGTTTTGGTTTCCCTTTTTCTTTTATTTTCTCTCGTTTTCTTTTTTATACTTGACTTGATTTAGATTTTCTCTCTCTCCGCAGCACAACACCTTGCTACCGGCTGGATCGGCCTCAATAAGATAGATCAAGGAGACAAGTGGGCATGGAGTGACGGAAGCGCAACAACCATGTTCAACTGGAAACAAGGTAAGGCTTAATGCAGGTATAGAGAGACAGGTGTTATGTCTTACTCAGGTAAATAGGGAATAGGAATGAAAGCTATAGTAACAAACACACATAGTAAGTATCTTTTCAAATCATCTATACATTTTTTTTTTTCAGTTACTGTGTTAGATACGGAATTATAGATGCAATAGAAACAGAATAAGCTTTTCTTTAATTCATTCATATATTTTTTTCCTCGTGTTTTAGGAGAGCCAAATGGAAAGGAGGAAAACTGTGTTGAAATGTACTTGTCCATTGGCACATGGAATGACAGACTCTGCTCAGAGATGCGAGCATATTCATGCAAGATGCCAGCCTCCACCAGCCCGATTGGCACCATAACCACCACCACTGCAATACCTGATAGTAAGCTAACACATACAACTTATCTATCTTATCTTATTATTATTATTATTATTATTATTATTATTATTATTATTATTATTATTATTATTATTATTATTATTATTATTATTATTACTATTATTATTACTATTATTATTATTATTATTATTTATTATTATTATTATTATTATTATTATTATTATTATTATTATTACTATTATTATTATTATTATTATTATTATTATTATTATTATTATGATCATACTAATCATATATTTACTGTTCTTGTCCTGCCTTGTCTTGTTTATCGTCTGAAAAAACATATATAAAAACTACCCTCTTTCCAGCCTCTGCTTGTGGGTATGACTGGACTGAGAATCCCGCAACGGGCGAGTGTTACCGCGTTGAAGTGATGGAAAGGACCTTCAAGGACGCAAGACTACACTGCCACGAGCTTCACTACGAGGAAGGACAGACACGACCCGACCTGGTGTCCATAGCATCGGCGGGCGAGGAAACTTTTGTGTTCAGTAAGTGGTAGAATGTTTTAAGGATGTTTTAGGGATGAAGAGATAAGCAAGGAGTGTAGTGAAGAGGGAAATGAGGTTTTGGGAACATTGTGAAGGAAAAGTATATGGTTATTAAATCTAATTACTTATGCATATTTATCTGTTTGTCTATTCCTGTCTGTTATACTTGCATATCTGCCTGTCTATTTATCTATCTGTCTATCTGTCTGTTCTTCCTTAGTCAAATTTCCACATGTATAACCATATTTTTCCTTTTTTCTTATCTTCAGTCTATCTTTTCATTCTTCTCTGCCACAGATCTCTATATTCTTCTGTCTTTACCTTATTACTCTAAACTTTACACTCTATCTATCTGTCTATCTGTCTGTTCTTCCTTAGTCAAATTTCAACATGTATAACCATTTTTCTTCCTTGTCTCCTTATCTTCTGTCTATCTTCTCATCCTTCTGTAACAATTCTTTCTCTTTACCTTGTTACTTTAAGCTTTACACTCTCCATCTTCCCGCAGGTCTGGTGGCGTCTCAGCATCTTAGTCAAAGTTCACTCTGGATCGGAATGACGAACGATTTCGAGGAAACCTTTTGGGTAGACGGAACACCTCCAGCTTACTTCAACTTCAACGAGGGAGAACCTAATGGCTACTGGAGTGAAGACTGTATTGGTGTGTGTCTGTGTGTGACTGTGTGTGTGTGTGTGTGTGTGTGTGTGTGTGTGTATGTGTGTGTGTGTGTGTGTGTGTGTGTGTGTGTGTGTGTGTGTGTGTGTGTGTGTGTGTGTGTGTGTGTGTGTGTGTGTGTGTGTGTGTGTGTGTGTGTGTGTGTATGTATGTTTATTTGTGATGTGATATTCTTTTTTTTATAATTTTCTTCAGTAATGACTTTTTCTTTTGTTCTATTTCTCCTTTTCTTCCTTTTTTTTTTTTGGTTTTAGAATAATCAAAAAACCTCTTTCTTTCTGCCTTTTTTCTTTATCTTATTTTTATTGTTATTTTATTTTATGTGACTACTAAAAAAGTCTTCTGCGATCTGCTATCATTCCCTTTTAGTCTCTTTTACGACAAGCTGGAAATAGGAAGAAGATATAGTTTAAATCATCACATCTCAGACCACCTCCTCCTCCTCCGCCTCCTCCTCCTCCTCCTCCTCCTCCTCCTCCTCCTCCTCCTCCTCCTCCTACAAGCTCTACCACACTACATTTATCTGAAGTTCAATTACTATATGTAACAGAAACAAAATAACGGAAGTCACTTTGCATCCTCATTCTATCCTTTTCTTCCTCTGTGTTGCTTTGAAGTCCTTTGGCGGAACATAAACTATTAACCATTGAATATATATATGTTATTTTTTATCTCTCTTTCCAACAGAGATGTACACGAGCTCCGGGACATGGAATGATGCTGACTGCAGTGAGAGAAGTCCTTTTATATGTGAAAAGAAAGGTAAGTGAGAGTGAATGGAATAATTATTGACCTGAGGATGAAATGAATATTATGAAAAAAATATATTGATGTAATTATAATTCTACTTTTTACGTTTCTTACAAGTTATGGGAATACTGATAAGAAAATAAGTGAAATGATTACTTTCTTAAATTAGTCTTTTTTTTTTAGTGTTATAAGTTATGGTGTTCGAGTGTAAAGATCATGACAAAAAAAAATTGTAGGTAGTGAAGGTGTGGGAAGGTGAGGGAAGGTGAGTTTTAATTACCTGTGATCACTTTCAGGAAGGAATTACGTGGGTCCTCTACCTCCACCTCGACCTAAGGGTGAGTGTGTGTGTGTGTGTGTGTGTGTGTGTGTGTGTGTGTGTGTGTGTGTGTGTGTGTGTGTGTGTGTGTGTGTGTGTGTGTGTGTGTGTGTGTGTGTGTGTGTGTGTGTGTGTGTGTGTGTGTGTGTGTGTGTATGTGTGTGTGTTTCTGTAGACCTGCCACGCTCTCTCCTCCTTTTCTTTTCATCTTTTTCTCTATTGTGTGTGAGGATAGTGCAATCTCTCTCTCTCTCTCTCTCTCTCTCTCTCTCTCTCTCTCTCTCTCTCTCTCTCTCTCTCTCTCTCTCTCTCTCTCTCTCTCTCTCTCTCTCTCTCTCTCTCTCTCTCTCTCTCTCTCTCTCTCTCTCTCTCTCTTCTCTCATCATTTAATTTTCATATTATGTAAATAAACTTTAGTCTTCATGTTTAATCCTAATAACGTTGTAAATCTTTTTCACCTAAAAAAATATCTTCCTTTATTTCTTTTTTCTTTATTTTTTTCCCCTGAACCTTAATTCTCTTCCATGATATTTTGAATGAACTATTTATAATAATTCTTTCCTAATGTTTTGTTTTTTCTTGTGACTATTACAAAAAATAATTCTATTTCTAACGATTTATTAATCTGTATTTGTCTATGTGTCTATTTATCACTTCCTCCTTATTCCTGTTTATCCATCTTTTTTCTTCTATGTCTTTTCACTTTCTTTTTATTTTGGTTAATTTTTGGATTCATTTTTGAAAGCGTTAATCTCTTTTAATAATTCTTTCATTTTGGTATATTTTTTGAAAGCGTTAATCTTGCGTTAATGTTACGCAGTGCAATGTCCAAGCGGCTGGTCTTACTGGGACAACAAATGTTACTACTTCTCCACGGACAAAGCGGACTGGTTCAAGGCCGAAGCCAGCTGTCAGGACATGCTAGGCAGTCGCCTCGTCTCCATTACCAACCAGGATGAAAATGACTACGTGCAAGGTGAGTTTTTGTTACCTATACAGTTTTGGGAAAGCATTAAACTAGTTTTATTTCTACATCATAAACTGTTGGCGCCAATGGAGGTTTAGATAGACTGCCTCTTGCCGTTTACATTTTTTTCATAGTGACGCTTCGAATGTTTCCGTTCACTACTTCCTTGTTCCTGGTTTTCATGTACTGTGACTGTCTCTCTCACTCTCTCTCTCTTTCTCTCTCACAGAAACACTTAAAGATATGATGGAAGGGGATGCTTGGCTGGGTCTGCGAGATGATGACAATGGTGAAAACTGGCACTGGGTTGACGGGACTCTGTTTTACTGGACTAACTGGGGAGACGGAGAGCCTAACGGTGCCAATGGGGAGGAACACTGTGGGGAGGTAAGTGTGAAGGAAAGGACTCAAATAATGTCTTAGTGGTAATTCCTTTCCTGTCTTTTTTTTAACTTAAGGAAATGGACTCAGATCTTTTCTCAGTGGGGATTCCTTTACTATCTTTTTTTTTTTTTTAAACTTTCTTTCTTTCTACATATTCTTTTTCTTTACAAAGGGTTAAAGTATTGAAAACGTGCTTTATCATACGAGGTGCAGCTCTTCATCTGTCCCTAACCTGACCCTTCTTTTCCTCCCGCTGCAGATGAGGTCGTGGGATTCTTACTACAACGGCAGATGGAATGATGTTGTTTGCAGTATGACCAAGACATACGTGTGCAAGATGAGTGCTCGTAAGTAATAATGTGCATACTGGTGGTGGTGGTGATGGTGGTGGTGGTGGTGGTGGTGGGGGTTTAGCAATCTTTTCCTTTTCTCTCGACAGGAACTTGTCCTCTAAACTGGACATACAAGGACGGGAAATGTTACTATGTGAGTGATTACGAAGTGTCTAGGAATGAAGGGGAAGTGAAGTGTCAGGAGGTGAACAACAAGGCAACCCTCGTTAACATACACTCCCAAGAGGAAAACCAATTATTTATGGGTAACTAGTATAAAAAAAACCCTCCTTATGTCTATTTATTTTCTTTTCCTTCTATTTTCTTTCTTTTATACCTTCCCTCACTTTCCTAACCCTTCCTTCTTTTATTCCTTGATTTTTTTACATCTTCCCTCACTCACCTAACCCATCCTTCCTCTATTCTTCCTTTCTCCCTTCCTTCTTTCTTTTGCATCATCCCTCACTCTCCTATCCCTCCCTTCTTCCCAACCATTCCTTCCTTCCTTCCCTCTTTCCCTTCTTTCCTCGTTGTTACATTACCTTCAACTGAAAAATAACCAAATCACATGAAATCTTTCCTTACTTAACAATCCTCTTCCCTTTCCAGAACAATTACAACAGAGCAGCTCGTCCTGTTGGTTGGGACTGCAGTTTGATGGAGCCAATTGGACCTGGGCTGACGGAACCACTATGGAATACAGCAACTGGAACTACGGTGAACCTAACAATCTGGAATGGGAAAGTTGCGGGGAGATGATTGACTATCCTAATGGAGAACCTAATGGGAAGTGGAATAACTTGGCGTGTGAAGAAAGTAGAGCCTTCGGGTGTGAAATGCATCCAAGTAAGTGTTCCTTCTCTTGTGAGTTTGTTTGAGGGTGAGTTAGGAATGTGTTAGGTTAGGTAAGGTAGGTAAGTGTGTTTGTTTGTGAGTTTGTTTGAGGGTGAGTTAGGAATGTTAATGTTAATGTTCACTTTTTGAAGCGCTTTATAGTTTTAAATAGGAAATTCTCAAAGCGCTCTGTAAGAGAATGTGTAAAAAACACAAGATATTAAATACATGAAAGGAAATCATAAGCTAAAACAAAACATACTAAAAATAATGACCTAATAGATCAAAAAAGCCATAAAAGTCAAAGAAAGAAAGTAGAAAAAAGATAAATAAAACTGAATTTCAATATAAAAAACTAAAGACATCCAAGGTAAAAAAATATATGATTGTAAAAAGTAAAAAAGACTGAATTAAAAAGTAAAGATGATTTAAAAGTTCAATGTGTTCAGGTGTTAATTAATGAGTGTGTGTTGTGTGTTTTCAGCTCATATGATTGGGTGTGAGGAGGGCTGGGAGATGTTCGGGGACTATTGTTACTATCAGCAAACTGGAATGAATTTTGATTACGAAGATGCCAAGAGTTGGTGTAAGGAGAGAGGCGCCGAGATGGCCTCAGTCCACTCCGCTGCGGAAAACGACTTTGTATATTCTTTACAAACTGTGTGTAAGTGATCAATATTTTTTCCTATTTTGCTCTTTTTTTAAAATTAATTTGGTTACTTGTCCCAGATAACATTTATTTCTATTTTTGTTTATTTATTTATGTTGTCCTTTTTTATTTATTTATATATTTATTTATGTTTTTATACTTTGTTCTCCTTTACAGACGCTTGTACGTATCTTGGGTTCACTGATAAGGGTCATCCCATGTCCTTCGTGTGGGAGGACGGAACCTCAATGGTGTACGTGCGCATAGAAAGCTTCTTGGACTCTTGTGAGTGGTTTAATATTTTTTATTTTTTAACGCCAGTAGGCTTTTTATAGAAGCAGGATGGACTTGCCTCTTGCCCGTTATTTGGCGTAGGTTTTTAGATTCTTTTATAGTAACGCCTCAAACGTTTACGTTCTCGCTTGAATATGTTGAGCGTAGAAGTAGACAAGTAAAATAAAAAATCCCGCCTTATATTACACATGAATTATTGATCTTTGTTCATATTCACACGAGTCTCTTGAGTTGCTGGCAGTCCAACGTTTATTTATGTTATAAGGTCTTATTAAACTGTTAGTCTTTGTTTAGAATTACTCAACAGCCACTCACATCATTAACAAGATGTACCTTTCATTCCTAGGCTGTTTTATAATAATCTGTTTGGTTCTCTTTGCGGTCAGACGTGCCGTCATCTACGCTGTGTGGATGTTATAATACCTACGATGAAGGCACTTTGACTCTGAGCTCATGTACGAAAATAGAATCCTTTATGTGTAAGAAACCTGCTGAGGCGATACCCCTGGACCCCGTGGACACCGGCTGTGATAAGGTGAGGAAGGGAGGGTGGTAGGGAGGGAGGGAAGGAGGGAGGGAGGGAAGGAGGATGACAGTGAAAGTATAAGGGAGAATTCCTTTCTAATCTCTTGTTATCCTACACTCAGGGTGACATTTACCACGAGGCATCCTGCTACCACTCCCCTGAACTCTCGGCATCGTGGGAGGAGGCCAAGAAGGACTGTGAGAGCCGCGGCCACCACTTAGCTGTACTCGAAGACCAGTAAGAATGTTCAATACACTTACATAAAAAAAACAAAAAGAAGACTGGAATAAAGAAATATATAAAATCCCTCTTCTTCTCTTGCTCTGTGTCTGTCTCTCTGTTTGTCTCTCTGTCTGTCTGTCTGTCTGTCTGTCTCTCACACACAGTCTTCCCATCCCTTTCTCACAGGTTCGAGACGGCTTTCCTTTCCTCGGCCGTGATAGAGACAGGTGTAAGGTCTTGGTTGGGACTTTCTGCGACCATAGCTTCTGACGGCAGTGTGACCTTCGCATGGGTGAACGAGGCGCCCATTGACTACACCTACTGGGCCAAGTATGAACCAGGTGAGACCCATAGGTGTGTGTGTGTGTGTGTGTGTGTGTGTGTGTGTGTGTGTGTGTGTGTGTGTGTGTGTGTGTGTGTGTGTGTGTTTGTGTGTGTGTGTGTGTGTTAAAAAAAAGAGAAAGAGAGAATAAAAGAGTAAGGGTGCAACATATAGCTACGTATCCAATTTTTTTTTATCTCCTCTCTGACCTATGTATATAAATCCTAACCTAGTCCTTACCAGTATTAGATAATTAACAGTGTCCTTGTGTGGTGGTGGTGGTGGTGGTGGTGGTGTTCTTCGGCAGATCCTGAACACGGTACCTGCGTGGCTGCTTCAGGAGAGAACAATGGCTTCTGGGGAGTAAGAAGCTGTGATGATAAATTCCAGTACATGTGTAAGTGTGGTGGTGGTGGTGGTGGTAGTAGTGGTAAAAGTAGTAGTAGTGGTAGGAGTCGTATTTTCATTCCTTTTTCTTTTGTTGTTATCATTATATTATGATCAATATTACTATTCTTAACATTATTACAAACGGGAAGAGAGAAGATTGATTAATTTAACTCAACATAACAACAATTAAGTCATTTTTGTACCATGAGATTTAATATTCTATCTTTTTTCCTCGTGTGTGTGTGTGTGTGTGTGTGTGTGTGTGTGTGTGTGTGTGTGTGTGTGTGTGTGTGTGTGTGTGTGTGTGTGTGTGTGTGTGTGTGTGTGTGCAGGTGAGTATGACCGGGTTGGCTACACTGCTCCTCCCCCCCCCACCACCAAGGCTCCCTCCGACTACTGCATCTACGGCTGGGAACACATCGGATCCAGCTGCTACAAGGTGACTAATTAAATTATATTATATTGTTACTGTTATTTATGTTCAATTCTGTTTATACTTTCTGTTTTTCTGTTTTTTTTTTACATCTTTCGTTTTTTATTATCATTCATATTATTACTGTTATTTTCGTTCATTCTTAGTCCTGTTTGTTTTGTATATTTTTTTCTGTTTGTTATGTCCTGTTTGGTTTGTATTTTCTTTTCTTTTTTTTATGTTTTTTTTTTATGGTTGTATTTTGTTGTTTAAGGTGATGCAGAACGGGTCGGTTTGGGGCGAGGCTGAGGCCAAGTGTGGCTTGTTTGGCGGACATCTAGTGAGTGTCAATGACAAGCTGGAACAAACACTTATATTAGGGTGAGTTTTTATATTCTATTTTATTAGTTTCTTATTTCTTTTTATTCTATTCTATTATATATTTTTTTTATTCTATTTAAATTAATTTTATTTTATTTCAGGCTTACGGGAATGGAGGAAATTGTGGAGAAGTATGGAAATGTTTGGGTGGGCCTTGTAATGAGTGAGGAATCAGGTAAGAGGAAGGCAGGTGTGATCATTATTATTATTATTATTATCATTATTATTATTATTATTATTATTATTATTATTATTATTATTATTATTATTATTATTATTATTATTATTATTACATTGACCACAACTGAATACACTATGATCAATATGATCCATCACAAAATTGCAACATAAAATAAGATCAATTACGAACATTATATATTTAAATAAAATCAATATAAAGACAGGACACACAGGTAACTAAGAAAATCATTCATAACAGGTAATATTTGTAATTTTATCATTATTATTTTTCTTTTCTCATTACGTTGGATAAAATCGTAATCCTTTTTTTTACGTTAGGTTACAAGTGGACGGACGGAACTGGCGTTGACTTCGTGAACTGGGCGGAAGGACAACCTGAGAGTAACGGGGGACGGGAGTCTTGTGTGTCTGGTGATGCGTCGACCTTGAAACTCTCTGACAGTGTATGCCGCACTCACCTTCCCTATGTGTGCAAGGCGGCCACAGGTGAGAGTATGATATGTTGAGGGTGTTTAGTGTTTATATAACTTATTTTCACTCTTTCCTCTTCTTCTTAACACTATCCTTGTCCTTATCATGCCTCTATCACCTCGTCTCTTAAATCTTTCTCCTTTTCCAGGCAGCATGTTGACCACCGCCACTGTGCCCACCAAGCCGCCTCTCCAGCCCTGCCCAGACGACTCTTCCTGGTACAAGTTCAACGATCATTGCTATAAGTTCACCTCGAGTACAGAGGAGCCGGGCCAGACATGGTGGGGCGCTCACAAACGGTGCAGGGACGAAGGGGGAGAATTGGCGTCCATTTCTACTAACGATGAAAACTATTGGATTGAGTCTATGGTGAGTAGTGGTTTGGTATCACTTTGACTCTTTGATCATAGAAGGTTATTTACATTTTCTGGGATTCGTTACTGGTGTGTTTTTGTATGTATGAGTTTGTGATTTGTATATTCAATTTTTTTTCATGATTTGGTTGTAATGTGTTGATTTATTTTTGTTTATTTTTTGTTTCAGAACTGTATTGATTTATTTTTGTTTATTTTTATCTCAGAGTTATATTGATTTATTTTGGTTTATTTTTGTTTCAGATTTACAATAAGGCTGGGCAGGGTATGTGGATCGGTGGTCGTGCTAAGCTAGGCACAGGTTACGACTGGCTTGACGGTGAGCCTTTCATCTACGACAACTGGGCCGCGGGTGAACCCAACAACGTGCATGGTGAGTACTCGTCACTACTACGACGCACTACAACACCTCATCCTCACCTCCTCCTCACTTTTAAATCATAAGTCTGACACATTTTTTTTCCTCTTCTTCCTTATATTTCGCGGGAGATTTTTCTTCTTCATTTTTTCCTCATTTCCATCACAGAAAAATATTATGTTGAAGTTCTAACTTAAGGAGAAATACACAAGGACTATTATTTTATTTCTGAGTGAAGGAAATTTAATAATCACATCATTTTGAATACACGTAAAGTAGCAAGGATTGAAGGCACTGACTGAACCTGTATTTTTATTCCCCTTTTTCCCTTTTCCCTTTAGATCAAGAGGACTGCATCGTTATGTACACCAATAATCAAGGTTACTGGAATGACCAAAACTGCGGCCTGACAGCGGGACGTATATGTAAGCGTCGATCGGGCGTCACCTTCCCTCCACCCAAGACTACTAAGGTTCCTGATGGCCACTGTCCCGAGGGTTGGCTGCACACTGGTACGTCAGGGTTCGAAACCAGCTTAGGATTAATAAACACAAAGGCACACGAAGGATGAACAAACTCAAGTTGATTTGTTGGGTCTTATATGTTTGTTTTGATATATAGGAAAGGATATTGGTCTTGTGAATGGATGTTTGGTTTTTTTTTTATATAATTCATCTTGTTTTAGTCTATGTATGTATATTTTAATCTATCCATCTCTATCTATCTATCTATTTATCTCTCACTACTCGTCTAGCAATCAATCCTTCAATCTGTCCATCTGTCTCTCCCTAACAGGCACCAAATGCGTTTACTTCATCATGGACAAACAGAATTTCACAATATCGCGGAAGGTTTGCCAGAAGCTGGGAAGCAAGATGGATCTAGTCAGCGTCCACTCTGCCTCCGAGCAAGGTAAGTGTATTTGTAAGTCATTGTAGCTTTTTCACGGCGTCAAACCTGCGGGAAGAAGGAACTGGACCTTATGTAGTGAAATAAATCTATCTTCCCCCATTAATCTCCTCTCTTAGGGCTTATTACTGCGACAAACCTGCGGAAAGAATGAACAGGACCTAATGTAGTAAAATAAAACCTTTTTCTTCCATTAATCTCTTCTCTTAAGGCTTATTACGGCGACTACCTTGCAGAAAAAACGGTCTTGTAACTTTTTTATTTTATTAACGAGAGATTTTCCTTCATATAATAAGGTCTTTCCCTCGAGGCTTTTCCTGCGGTTAACCTTCGAGTATATGAAGGAAGATGATTAGGTACATAGGATCTCTTACTGATGTCTTAGTTCTTCATCCTTCCTCGGAAATGTATAAAAAAGGAAAAGAAAAAAAAAACGGTAATAATATCCTTCCAAGGTTGTCCTGATGAAGAAAAATACGATCATGAAAAAAGATAAGGAAAAAAAAAAAAGTTGTAGAAATTAATAATGATTGAAAAAAAAAGGAAGAATAAGCAACCAAAAGAAAAATAATATAGAAATAAGATGAAAAAACAAATGAAAAATAATAGAGAAAGAAATTAATGATAAAAATGACGACAAAAAATAAAAAGATAAGGAAACCAAAGAAAAGAAATAAAGAAATAAGTCAGGAGTGAAGGGTATTATTAACAGGTGTAATAATTTCTATCTATCCTCATAACCTCATTGCCTCTCTATCCTTCCTCAGCTTACTTGACAGCGGCGATGGTGACCTTGGATCAACACATGTGGATCGGAATGCGTTATGAATTGGGCTTCTACTGGGTGGACCAATCAGCAGTCACCTACACTAATTGGGGTGCTAATGAGCCTAATGGTGGTGCGGGGAAGGTGAGTGTGTGGGAATGATCTACGTGAATTGTTAAGGAATTACTTATATATTGCATCACGTGAAATCTTAAGAGGTGGAGGGAAGGGTGAATGATGTGTTTTGGTAAGGAAAAGAAAAGTTAATTAGAATGCAAGAAAAAGTGTTTATAAATGCAGTAAAGAGAAGGGGAAGGGATTATTTCTATTAATGAGTGAGTGAGTGAGTGAGTGAGTGAGTGAGTGAGTGAGTGAGGGGAAGTAATGCAATTATGAATTTTACTTTTTTCTTTTTGGGGGCTGAGGAGGGAGGAGGGAGAGGAAGGGAGTGTGTGTGTGTGTGTGTGTGTGTGTGTGTGTGTGTGTGTGTGTGTGTGTGTGTGTGTGTGTGTGTGTGTGTGTGTGTGTGTGTGTGTTTATCTTTTTAATACTCATTGTTTTAAAATAATCACTTAAGTATATATTTAATGCCCACTTTTTTTGTGTGTGTTACAGGAGGAGTGTGTTGAGGTGAGCTCTGAGACGGGAGAGTGGAATGACATCAACTGTGAGGTTGAGTTTGGTGCTGTCTGTATGATGACGCAAGGTGGGTTCAACCTCAGTCTTACCCTTCATCATATTTCCTTCCTTTACCTTCCCTTCCCTTCCCTTCCCTTCTCTTCCTTTCCCTTCCCTTCCCTTCCCTTCCCTTCCCTTCCCTTCCCTTCCCTTCCCTTCCCTTCCCTTCCAATCCTCTACCCTTCCTATCCAATCCTCTTCCCTTCCCTTACATTTATTTCATAGCCTATCATCGTTTTCTGTTCTTCCCTATCCTTTCCTAGCCTTTCATTTACCTCCATCTATCTATCACTTCAAATATATAAACTAAACAAGTACGATACATGTTTATTTAGTCATTGGTATACACAGGTAATGGTATACACTGTGTAAGCTATAATTGGTTACCTGTCCGTCCTCAGACCCGACCTTACCTGACCACCACACGCCTGATAAGTGTCCGTGGCCTCACAGTAACTACCTGGCATACAACGGCGCTTGTTACCGAGTCGTGGATGACCCTCAGACGTGGCAGGTAAGGGAGAAGAGGGAAAAAACTGCACTGATTGGCGGGAACTGAAGAATCATTAGTTTATCTTCGCGTGTGAGTGTTAGAAGCTGATCTTGACGCGGTAATTGTAGTGTAAAATAACTTAAAGTGAGTTTTGTTTTGCAGGATGCAGAGGCGACCTGCACGAGGGAGGACGCTCATCTTGTCTCTATTGTGACCATCGCGGAGGACAGCTTTGTGTGGGCGGCGGCGCAGGAGAGTGGGTTCAACAGCCTCTGGACGGGACTCATGAACAAGAAGGTGAGTCAAGTGAGGTTAGGTTTTATTTTACTAATTTTATACTGTTTATCTAAGACACTGAACGTCCTTGTGTCTGTCTCGTGTCTGTCTCCTGTTCCTTAATATTTTTTTTTATCATTACTTAGAAGGTTGTTTAGTTAAAGGGAGTTAAATACAGTACAGTTTAGTCTTGTTTCTGATCAGATTTAGCTTCGTTTAGCTTCCCAAGGCTTAAAGAAGGTATATAATTCCCGTATTTGGTTATCTATCGTGTCCTCATCCTCTCCCTTCTAGAGCTGTTAAATTCCCGTGTTTCCTGCAGAACTTGAAGACGTTTGAGTGGTCTGATGGGTGGCCAACGGTGTACACTAACTGGGGAGAGAACGAGCCAGTCATTGACCCGCTCGTTCATAAATGTGTCATGATGAACGTGACGGGCGGCAGCTGGTACACCAAACCTTGCGACCAAACACACACCTTCATCTGTAAATACACGAACGGTGAGTGAACATCGCGCTGTGTATGGATGGATGAATGATGGTTAGCGATTCTGATTTTTTTTTTTTTTTTTTTTTTCTGCATCACACACCGTTAGCGCCAGTAGGCTTTATGGAGGCTAAGATGGACTGCCTCTTGCCCATTATTTAGCGTAGGTTTAAATATATTTTTTTATAGTGATGCAATAGTTGGGAATTTTAATAAGTGGATAATTAGAGGCGTGATCTACAGAGACGGCGCCCACACCAGACCCGCCCATTACCGGCTACTGTCCCGACACTCGCTGGAAGGACCTGAAGGGCGGCTACTGCTACTTGTTCTCTAATGATACGCAGACATGGGACGAAGCCAACAGGAAGTAAGTCTGACCTTCACTCTTGTATCACCAAACAAAACTATGACCTTATTCTTTTGGTAATCCTTCACTCCTTCACTTCCTCACTCCCTCATCCACTCACTCCCTCACTCCTTCACTCCCTCACAGGTGCATCTATGAGGAATCCCAGCTTGCCTCCGTCCACTCCAAGGGGGAAATGACACTGATGACGTTGTACATGCAGGGCTACAATGAACCCTTCTGGATCGGCCTCTATGAAAGCAGTAACGGTATGTGAGGTTAGGTTAGGTTAGGTTAGGTTAGTGTAAGGGTTAAACAGGACACTGGAAGAATCACAACTCAGGGTTAATGAAGCAGATTATCACTAAGGACTAGGAATATTTTTTTAACGTTTTTTTTTTTGTCCCTAAAAAAAAACAAAAAACTCTGGCGTTCTGCTGGTGGGATGGAAGGGCAATATTTTTCAGATTAAGACTGGTTTAACTAATTTACATATATCATTTAGGTTATACATGACTGTAGGAACAATTTATAAACCTTCTTAATCAACTCAAATCATTAGAAAACAATTATCCATGACATTAGGAGACTGTACGTGTTAAGTTGAAGAGTGAAGAGTGTACACGCAATCTTGACCTGTGTTTGGTCTTTAGGTGAGAAATGGACGGATGGCACGAGTGTGAATTTCGTCAACTGGCTGGACGGAGAACCTAACAGTGAGTCCGAGAAATGCACGGAAGCCATCGCGAACAGAGGCTATTGGAATGATGTGGAGTGTGCCACCTCCCGCTACTACATCTGTAAAATAAAAAAAAGTAAGTGAAAGAGTGAGAGAGAGAGAGAAAAAAAAAACCCATTAGGTATTTTCAACAGTTACACAGATGAGACAAAGATATTCATGTATCGTTTTGTTTGTTTTTGTTTCCAGTTCAAGAAGCGACAAGCATACCGACTGTAACAACAACGACTCAAAAACCAGGTGGAAACGGAGGCTCAGGTGAGGAGAGAGAGAGAGAGAGAGAGAGAGAGAGAGAGAGAGAGAGAGAGAGAGAGAGAGAGAGAGAGAGAGAGAGAGAGAGAGAGAGTGAGAGAGTGAGAGAAAACAATTCTAGTCCCCAGCTTCTTTTATGAACGATATTCCTCTGAAACAATACTTTATATGTCCCAAAAAAAGCGAATTCTAACCATTTTTCTTTTTCCTCCTCCTCCTTTTACTCCTACTCCTACTACTACTACTACTACTACTACTACTACTACTACTACTACTACTACTACTACTACTCCTACAGGTAATACAGGGATATCTGGAGGCGGCATCGCTGGCATCGTAATCGCCGTTCTCTTCGTGGTGAGCGCCGTGGGTCTGGTCGGATACTCTTACATACAAAAGAAACCAAAACAACAAGACTTCCAAAATATGTCTTACAGTGGAGGTGAGATGATTAACGTGATGATTTGTGTGTTGGATAGTAATTATGATATATGCTACTACTACTACTTTATTACTACTATCACTATTCCTGCTGTTACTACTACTGTTACTACTACTTACTGTTACTACTACAATTTTTTTTACTCCTACTACTAAAGATACCTCCACCCTATGTACTACTATTACTACTACTACTATTACTACTACTACTACTACTAACATCATTTATTACTTTCTAGATGACAGTAGAACGGCATCTAGTGGAAGCGTGCCAATCGTCAATGTACTAGATGGGACTGACGCTTAAAGAAAAAAAAACTATCTAACCATTAATTTCTATTCTCATGATCCTTCGTTAATCTCCTTTCTCCCTCATCTCCTTTCTATTTCTATCTCCATTTTACTTCTTTTTCTTCACCTCCTGTTTTTTTCTTCCTGTTTGCATTTAAGTTAAAGAAAACGAAGGATGTGTAAGTCATTGTGAATTTATTATAATTTGTTTGTCATCAGTTTTACGATTTGAGGTTAAAACTAATGTGATAATGACCTATTTGGGTGTGTTGATGTGTGTGTGTGTGTGTGTGTGTGTGTGTGTGTGTGTGTGTGTGTGTGTGTGTGTGTGTGTGTGTGTGTGTGTGTGTGTGTGTGTGTGTGTGTGTGTGTGTGTGTGTTAAAGAGGGAAAAAGAAAAAAATATGTATAATTTTTTTCTTTATCTGGAATCTATATTTATCCTGAACTCTCTTTAAGGTTTTAGACTAATCATTTAGGGCAATAAATAACTGTGTAT
>JAXIVD010005791.1:25000-27169 GCA_036785275.1 Cancer borealis
AGAGAGAGAGAGAGAGAGAGAGAGAAGAGAGAGAGAGAGAGAGAGAGAGAAGAGAGGAGAGAGAGGAGAGAGTAAAAGAGTGATTAGTTAAAGTAATGATTACGTGTCAAGCATGTTTTAATGACTTCCCCGACGTGACACACACACACCACATCACACACAACACACACACACACACACCACACACACAACACACAACACACAACACACAACACACAACAGCAAGAACTCTTTTTTTTCTTCCTCATTTTATATATTTTCTTTTTTTCTTTCCTTTTTCTTTACCCAGTGCATCGTAAAAAAATAAAGGAAGAAAAGATGAAAGTGAATAAACAGAGGAGATGAAATATATATAATTGTATAACGTATGTATGTTTGTCTCTTTTCCTTCCTCCTCCTCCCTCCTCCTCCTCCTCCTCCTACCTCCTCCTCCTCCTCCCTCCTCCTCCTCCTCCTCTTCGTCTCTTCTCAGAGGTACATAGGAGCGATACAAATAAACTTGAAATGATGGAAAATATAATACATGTTAGAAATATTTAGCTCTAGAGGCAGGATGTAGATTTAAGTTGAATTGCATTGCTGGAGGAGGAGGAGGAGGAGGAGGAGGAGGAGGAGGTAGGAGTGAAGAAGACGGGAAGAGGAGGAGGAGGAGGAGGAGGAGGAGGAGGAGGAGGAGGAGGAGGAGGAGGAGGAGGATGGAGGAGGAGGATGCATTACTTTGCTGATTATCCAGAATATTATGTTGGTTATTGGAGTGAGAAATATTATGAGGAAGATGCCCTGAGTAGCAATATATCTTCCTCCTCCTCCTCCTCTTCCTCTCCTCCCTCCTCCTCCTCCTCCTTCCTCCTCCTCCTCTTCCTCTCCTCTTCCTCTTCCTCGCTTGAACCTTTGATATTAATCTTCGTACACCAAGTTTATCATAGGATGCATTTTTAGATTTTTATTCTCTCTCTCTCTCTCTCTCTCTCTCTCTCTCTCTCTCTCTCTCTCTCTCTCTCTCTCCTCTCTCTCTCTCTCTCTCTCTCTTTCTATCTCTCTCTCTCTCTCTCTCTCTCTCTCTCTCTCTCTCTCTCTCTCTCTCTCTCTCTCTCTCTCTCTCTCTCTCTTGTAGTAATATTCTTCTCCCACTAAATACTCCCATTGGACCAGAAACCTGTTCCCTTTAATTAAATGAAGAGAATCAAAACCTTTAATCCGATAGAATGAACTTGATAGACAGACAGACAACCCTCACCCTCCCCCCCCTTCCCTCCCCTTACCCCCCTGACACCCCATGACCCCCACTGACCCCACCTTCACTCACTCTCACCTCCTCCAATCAGCGACTTTCCTCACCAAACGACAGCCAATCACATGCATGAAAACACGTAGAGAGAGAGAGAGAGAGAGAGGAGAGAGAGAGAGAGAGGAGAGAGAGAGAGAGAGAGAGGGAGAGGAAGGGCAGTTCGATTCTTACAAGTACTATAAATGATAATAAGTATAAGGTAAAAAAATAAAAAATAAATACAGGAATGGAGTCGATTCACTAAGTACTACAGGTAATAAGGTGAAAAAATAAGGTAATGAATAAGGTAATAAAATAAAGTAAAAAAAATAACGAACCAGGTCTTAAACTGAACAATTGCACGTCTATATATTACCTGGGGGCGTGTGCAGCTGGGGGAGTGTTGGGTGTTGTTACTGGCGTGTGTTCTGGGGTGCGGTGGCGGGCGGGGGGTGTCAGGGGCCGTGGGGGGAGGAGAAGAGGATGGTGGTGGTGGCGATGACGGTAGACAGCAGGAAGCAGGCGAGCAGGAACCTGTCGAACACTAATGCTACCTGAAGGAAAGGAAAGGAAGGGTTGAAGGGGGAGACTTGTTACACGTTATTTATTTAGAGTTTTATTTATTTATTTATTTATTATTTTTTTTGAGTTTGAACATTTTTTTTGGGTGTGTTTCGTGGTTCGTGTGTTTTTTTTTGTTTTGAGTTTGAGTTTGAAATTTTGTTTTGTTTGTGGTTTGAGTTTTTTGTTTTGAGTTTGATTTTGATTTTTTATTTGGTTTGTGATTTGTCTTTTTTATTTAGTTTTAGTTTTAATTTTGTTTTTATAGTGAAAACGTGTGTGTAGTGTGAATACATATCTGTCTTTCTTCGGGAGTCACCCTTTGCCTTGCACGACAAATG
>JAXIVD010005792.1:0-12500 GCA_036785275.1 Cancer borealis
AGGGGGGGGGGCGGAGCAGGCTCTGGAAGGATGGAAATAAGGATGTAGGATACTGTGTACTACGTATGTGTGTGTGTGTGCGTTTGCTTGTGTGTATGTGTGTTTGTTTGTGTGTGAATATATGTGTGTGTGTGTGTGTGTTTGAGTGTTTATGTGTGTTACTGTTTGTGTCCGTATGTGTGTGTTTGTGTGTACGTATGTGTGTGTGTGTGTATGTGTATATGAATTTTCCTGACCTTAACCTTTCAAAATTTAACAGAGTCTAATTTTAGGGTTTGAGGTCATGGTAGGATAAATTTCGTTAGATTAGGTTCAGTTTCGTTAGATTAGGTGAAATTTAGTTAGATTAGGTGAAATTTAGTTAGATTAGGTGAAATTTCGTTAGATGAGGTGAAATTTCGTTAGATGAGGTGAAATTTCGTTAGATGAGGTGAAATTCCGTTAGATGAGGTGAAATTTCGTTAGATTAGATGAACTTTCGTTAGATTAGGTTAAGTTTCGTTAAATTAGGTTAAATTTCGTTAGGTTAGGTTAAGTTTGGTTGTTACGAAATTGAATATAGACAGACAGTGGTGGTGGTGGTGGTGGTGGAGGAAAAGGGGTTAACGAGTACGACAGAGAGAGAGAGAGAGAGAGAGAGAGAGAGAGAGAGAGAGAGAGAGAGAGAGAGAGATAATGTATCTCTTACTAGTGCATACTGAACATTTTTTCTCTTTTTTTTTTTTCTCTCTCACTCTCTCTCTCTCTCTCTCTCTCTCTCTCTCTCTCTCTCTCTCTCTCTCTCTCTCTCTCTCTCTCACTGTCAATGTCCTAGAAAGTTGCTCTAGTTAAGGTAGGTTAGGGTAAAAGAGAGAGAGAGAGAGAGAGAGAGAGAGAGAGAAGAGAGAGAGAGAGTGAGAGAGAAAGAGAGTCAGGGTCAGTGAGTGGTTTGTGTGTGTGTGTGTGTGTGTGTGTGTGTGTGTGTGTGTGTGTGTGTGTGGTGAAAGTATAAATCTATCATGAGGTAATTTTTAATGAGATACACACACACACACACACACACACACACACACACACACACACACACACAGAGATATCTCATTGCAAATTTCACATGAGTGGCAGCGTTCCAAAGAGAGAGAGAGAGAGAGAGAGAGAGAGAGAGAGAGAGAGAGAGAGAAATATTATGTCGCCACAATGGAAAACCCACGCCCTCTCTCTCTCTCTCTCTCTCTCTCTCTCTCTCTCTCTCTCTCTCTCTCTCTCTCTCGGCCGGGTGAAAGTACAATGAGTCAGTTATATTCTCTCTCCCTCTCTCTCTCTCTCTCTCCAAGTCGACAGTCTTATCAACAGCTGTTCAGGAAGAAGGAAGAGAGATAGAGAGAGATAAAGAAAGAGTGAGAGAGAGAGAGAGAGAGAGAGAGAGAGAGAGAGATAGTGAGTGAATGTGAGACAGACAGACAAACAGACGAAGGAAATATTTGTTCGTAACTCAGCCATAACGGTGTTGAAAGTTATAGTGAATGTGTTATATATAGAGTGTGAAGTTATGTTATCTTAAGTTAGGAAGGTGGTGTGTGTGTTGAAACGAGGAAGTTAGGAAGGTGGTGTGTGTTGAAACGAGGAAGTTAGGAAGGTGGTGTTTTGATAAATGATAATGATGATAACAGAAAATTGGTGTATTATAGGGCACACTTAACTAAATAAATAAATAAATAAAAGTATTGTCTGTAGAAAGAAGGGAAAGGAAAGTAATGTCGTTTTTGGTGTATATTAATAGCAGAAAATTGGTGTATTAAAAGGCACACTTAACTAAAATAAATAAGTCAGTAAATTACGTACATAGCATAACAGAAATGACATACATAGATACATACATAAATAAATAAATAAAAAAGAAACACAATAAGAACACTGATGATGAAATAAATTATGGAAAACAAAACTTAAATAAATAAACAAGAAAATTTGGACTACTAACCTATCTTAAGAGATATTCAAAGCGATCTTAACCTAAATTGTTACCATTGACTTAGATCCGGACAAGAAGAAGAGGTCAAACAGCTCTATATGACCTCGTGACCTTTACTGGGGCAAGGTCAATGTATATAGTATAGGTGTAGGTCCGTGTGCGTGTCTGTGTGTGTGTGTGTTTGTGATGAGGTGGAAAGTGGTGAAATTATGGGTGATAATCAGTTGTTTTTGTGTAAGTTATTATTTTATTTTAATTTAATAGTTGAAGAAATAGATTAATAATAGATTGTTGATTATTATTTTTTAAACACTTTAAAAAAAAAAAAATTTGTATCGGTTTCTTAATTATAAGTTTTAAAAATGTGTTTATATATTTTGAATGATTGATACGTATATAGATAAATAGATTTGTTATTCTATTATAAACCTTTCATTTTTGTCTTATTATTATTATCATCATCATCATCATCATCAGCTATTCCCTGTATCATCATTATCATCATCTTTTTCCCCGTACCCTCACTATCATCATCCTCACAGGTGTATGGCCAGCTTGAATATATAATGATGAATGCCAATGGTGATGAGTCTGGGTCTGGGGATGGGGATGGCGGGTCTGCAGGGCTGGATTCTGCGACCCATGGAGGTTTGGGTCTATTTGAAGATGATATGGCCTTTTCAAATCTATATCCTGCTGTCCTGGAGTGTTTTGTCATCATATTGTGTGGGTGAGTGTGTGTGTGTGTGTGTGTGTGTGTGTGTGTGTGTGTGTGTGTGTGTGTGTGTGTGCCTAGTTGTGATATAAGTTTGATATACAGTTTTTTTCTTTGATTTGATGTATATTCTTTGGTATTGTCATCTTTTCCTTTATTCTGTGTGTGTTTATCTAATCGTATTCTCTCTCTCTCTCTCTCTCTCTCTCTCTCTCTCTCTCTCTCTCTCTCTCTCTCTCTCTCTCTCAGGTATCTCGCGGGACGATGTAACTTAATCTCCCAGACAGAAGCAAAAGGATTGAACACCTTTGTGGGAACCTTCGCGTTACCTTCCCTTATATTTATGTCAATGGCCAAGCTGGACTTCAGGTGAGAGAGAGAGAGAGAGAGAGAGAGAGAGAGAGAGAGAGAGAGAGAATGTTGATAATGGAATATATATAATTGTACTATATTTTGCTCTTAAAACACACACACACACACACACACACACATCACTACCACACACATACACATACACACACACACCCTAAACCTTCTCTCCTTCCCTCCAGCTCAGTAAATTGGACCTTCCTCTTCTCCATCTGTATCTCCAAGGCCACAGTGTTCGTGATGGTGGTGGTGATTACAGTGTTAGTATACAAACCTGTGGATCTAGGCAAGGCCGGGCTGTACGCTATATTCTGTACGCAAAGTAATGATTTCGCGCTGGGATATCCTATTGGTAAGTGTGTGTGTGGGTGTGTGTCTGTGTGTGTGTTTATATATAGTAATGAATGATGTATTATATTGATGGATAAGTAGATAATTTGATTAATTGATATAGTAATTGATTAACTGTACTAGATAGATAGATAGACTTATATATATATGCTAATTAAGGAATAAATAATGATAGATCAGTAAGTAAATTAGTCAATAAACAGCTTCTTAAATATAGTAGTTAATTGAGAGTAATATTAATAACTAAATAAGTTGATTCATAACCTAACCTAACCTAACCTTACCTTACCTAACCTAACCTCACCTTACCTAACCTAACCTCACCTTACCTTACCTAACCTAACCTCATCTTACCTTACCTAACCTAACCTCACCTTACCTTACCTAACCTAACCTCACCTTACCTTACCTAACCTAACCTCACCTTACCTTACCTAACCTAACCTCACCTTACCTTACCTAACCTAACCTCACCTTACCTTACCTAACCTTACCTAACCTAACCTAACCTTACCTTACCTTACCTAACCTAACCTCACCTTACCTTACCTAACCTAACCTCACCTTACCTTACCTAACCTAACCTTACCTAACCTAACCTAACCTTACCTAACCTAACCTTACCTAACCTAACCTAACCTAACCTAACCTTACCTAACCTAACCTAACCTAACCTTACCTAACCTTACCTAACCTAACCTAACCTTACCTTACCTTACCTTACCTCACCTCACCTTACATTACCTTACCTTCCCTAACCTAATCTAACCTTACCTTACCTTACCTTACCTTACCTAACCTCACCTTCCTCTCCCTACAGTTGCGGCTTTATACGGCAAAACACATCCAGAATTCGCGTCCTACCTGTACCTGGTGGCTCCTATCTCATTAGTGATGTTAAACCCGCTTGGCTTTATATTGATGGAGGTGAGACTAGTAGGAGGAGGAGGAGGAGGAGTAGTAATAGTAGTAGTGGTGTTATTTTTGCTATTTATTATTGTTATTATTATTATTATTGTCACTGATTTTGCTTTTTCTCTCTCTCTATCTCTCATTTCACATCCCCTCTCTCTCTCTCTCTCTCTCTCACATCATCTCACTATCTCTCCATCTCTCCCCCTTCCCCCCCATCCACAGATAAGCAAAAGGAGACGTAGGCTGGAGCAGGAAGGTGGTCTTGAGGCAGGCCAGAAGGAGGCAGGATGTAAGGTTGCTTTGTATATAATGAAGGATGTACTACTGAATCCTATTGTACTTATGACCACACTTGGAATTGCGGGTAATTTTGTCTTCAACCACACCTTACCTACGATACTGGAGGGGATTCTGAAGGTGTGTGGGTGTGGGGGAGGGTGTGTGTGTGTGTGGGTGTGTGTGTGGAATAAGTTTGTGGTAAATATATTTCTCCCCAACCCCTTCCCTACCCTCCCATCCCTTCCCCAACCCTTCCCAACCCTTCCCAACCATCTCCAACCCTCCCCCACCTTCCTAACTCTCCCCAACCTTCCCATCCCTTCCCCAAACCTCCCCAACCTATCCCACCCCTTCCCCAACCCTTCCCACGCCTCCCTAACCCCCCACGTCTCCCCACACAGGTACTAGGGCAGTCGTTCTCAGCCACAGCGCTCTTCCTACTTGGTCTGCGTATGGTGGGGAAGGTACAGACGTTAAGAGGCTCTGGCTTGGTGGTGCCTGGTATACTGATTGCTACTAAGACGTGAGTGTGTGTGTGTGTGTGTGTGTGTGAGAGTGTGTGTGTGTAAGGAACAGAGAGAGAGAGACAGAGATTGTGTGTGTGTGGGGGGGATTGTGTGTGTGTGTGTGTGTGTGTGTGTGTTTACCTAGTTGTAGTATAAAGATTCTCAGATACATATATTGGTCAAATTTGACATCTTCACCATACTGGCGTTTGTTTACGTCTACGTCTTGGGACTGCACCTCGTCCACCTCCCTACTTTTGGTCATAGAGAACCTAACCCATACCCTCCCCCCCCCTGCCCCCCCAGACTGATCCTTCCCCTGGTAACAAGAGAGGTAGTAAGCTTGATGCAGCCTGGCGCCAACTTAAATGAAACCGTCGATTTCTCAAACTACGGCTTCCTGTACGGCACCTTCCCTACCGCACCGGGCGTGTTTGTGTTTGCAACGCACTACAATGTGGCTGTGGACCTGGTGAGTGTGTGTGTGTGTGTGTGTGTGTGTGTGTGAGTGTGTGTGTGAATGTCTAGGAGAATGATTAACCCTCCTCCCCCCCCCACACGCAGATGGCCAGTGCTATGGTCGCCTGCACCTTCCTCTCAGCGCCACTCATGTTCGTGTCGGCCAAGATGGTGACGCTGGTGCATATCAATCCAGCTGATTACGTCAAAGAACTCGAAACTATACTACTGAACGTGTCCATAGTGGGGCTTGTGTGTACGGTGAGTGTGTGTGTGTGTGTGTGTGTGTGTGCGCTTAGTTTTGTCAGTGTACAGTTATATATCGGTTAAGTATTGAACATTTGTTTATACCTAATTTTCAAAGATATATTTCTTCTACAATGAAGTCAAAAAAACTCAATTATGTCTATTGGATTAAAATATATACTCATTTTTTTTGTTTGTTTTTTGTTTGTGTAATATATTCTGTTGTCAATAAACGAACTAACTGTGTGTGTGTGTGTGTGTGTGTGTGTGTGTGTGTGTGTGTATATATAAGACAATGATTAACACTATTTAAGAAGAATTTATAAGAGTATTTAAAAGTATAACACAATATATATACTAATAACCTAACACACACACACACACACACACCATCACCCTCACCATCATCTTCTCTTCAACAGGTGTGGGTGTTGATAGTGTTCGTGCTAAGTAAGAAGTGGCGCAAGGTACCACACTTCATTACCATGTGTCTCGCTATGTCTCAGTGTGTAGCTTGTATTGGTAAGTGTGTGTGTGGGTGTGTGTGTATGTGTGTGGGTGTGTGTGTGTGTGTGTACAGTTTTGATTGTGTTTGATTTTCGTGTATTTTTGTTGCTGTTGTTACCTTCCTGCACTTATATATATTATAATACACTTTTAACACCCAAACACACCTCAAAACACACTTTACTATCCCCAAATACATCTCAACACACCCTAACACACCCAAAACACACCTTAACACACCAAAACACACCCAAAACACACTTTACTACCCCCAAATACATCTCAACACATCCTAACACACCCAAAACACACCATAAAACATCCAAACACACCTAAAACACACCCCAAACACACCAAAACACACCTTAACACACCAAAACACACCCATTCTCCCCAAACACACCCAAAACACACCAAAAACACCCCTCAACACCCCCAAACACACTTTTAACCCCCCCTAACACACTTTACCCCTTCCCACAGGTGCGTTGCTGTGGTCTGTGTTGGACTGCACCCACACATGGAAGCTGTATCTCCAATTTGTGCTGTTTTCTTGGGGTGTGTTTGCATCTAGACTCTGGACAGCTATTCTTGCTATCACGCTGTTTCTGCTGCGGTGGCGGTCGCTGTGTTTTGTGCTGCGGCTGCGACCCTTCCTGGCGATTGTTGGATGGGGGTGAGTGTGTTTAAAGTGTGTTAGTGTGTGTTATATTGTGTTTTTTGACGGGTTATGTAAGGTTTGATTGTGTTAAAAGTGTGTTTATTTGGGGTGTGTACAAGGTGTGAGTGTGTGTTTCTATGTGTTGTGTGTTAAAGGTGTGTTAGTATGTGTTTAAAGTGTGTTACAGGTGTTTTCTGGGTGTAAATGTGTTCTAGAGTGTGTTTAGAATATAATCACTATCATTATCACCCCCCTCCCCCCCCCCCCCCTAGGCTGCCTGCGGTGATGGTGACAGTGTTGATATTGATGGTGCAGCAGGAAACGGAAGTAGCAGACAAACACGATCCTAACTTCCAGTACGGGGCAGCACAGGCCGTGGTGGCACTGCTGCTACTCTGGTTTAGTCTATTCAGTAAGTAGTAGTAGTAGTAGTAGTGTGTGTGTAACTTATTTAAACTAACCTAACTTAACCAAACCTAACCTAATCTAATCAATAACTGTATGGAGGCTCAGGAGGTGTGTGTGTGTGTGTGTGTGTGTACGTGTATATGTGTGTGTGTCATCACCTCCTACTCCCACGCCCACTCACGCCCACTCCCCCCTTACTCACGCCCACACCCGCCCACTCTCCCTACAGCCACCATGGTGTGTCTAATCTTACACCAGCGTCACGAGAAGAGATACGCCCAATATGAGAGCTTACTGGACCTGGATGATGCAGAGGCACGCCCATCACCCACGCCCACGCCCAGGACCTCCACCACCCAACAACCAAGGATGGGTGAGTGTGGGGGGGGGAGGAGGGATGATTAGGATGAGAGGTTAGGTAAAGGAGGAGGAGGAGGAGGAGGAGGAGAACCATTATATATATACTTTTAAAAATTGTCTATATAAACATTTGTTATATTTGATTACGTATTTATTGTCTGAAGAATGTTTTTTGTGAAGGTCAGTCACATAAAATCGATATATATATAGAATAAAACCATAATAATAATGAAATAAAATCAATATAAACCATAGAATAGACTCTATATAGATTATTGAAAACCGAAACTCAAAGAAAAACCGAAAATCTAATGAAAAAATTAGTAGAAAAAAACCGTAATTATTAGTTAACATTTAAGAGTGTTCATTAGTGTGTTAATTATAGGAGTGTTAGGACATGACGACCTACAAGGATGGAGATGAAGACGAGTGTGTTATGGGTGTGTTATGGGTGTGTTATGGGTGTGTTATGTTAAGTTATGAACATCAATCTAAATAACACAACCTTTCCAGAATGTACAAGTGGTGTGTTGCCGGCCCTGTCCTCCTCCTCCACCCACACCCTGCAGGACACCATGGGCGGGCTGGAACCTGCCTTTGTACACCCCACGCCCACCCCAGACACTGACAGGTGAGCGAGAGAGAGAGAGAGAGACAGAGACAGAGAGAGAGAGACCTTTTACAAGAATCTAACCTAACCTAACCTAACCTTCCTTCCTTCCAGTCTCTTCAGCCCAGATGACGAACTCAGCGCTGGCGGGAAGGGGCGGATAGGAAGAGGAGGAGGAGGAGGAGTTGACGGTGGTGATAGTAGCAGCAGTAATAGTAGTAGTAGTAGTAGTAGTAGTGGTAGTTTAGAGTGTGTTCAGCGTTACGCCTTAACAGAACCTGAAGAGACCGGGATTGTGAGAGACAGGGATGATGAATTTCAGATGATGCGTCACGTGGTGTTACTGCTGTTCCTGTGCGGCTCCATGATTGTGGTGAGTGTGGTGGGGGTGTTAGAGTGTGGTGGGATGTGTGAAAGTCTGTTGGGAGTGTGTTTTGGGTGTGTGAGTGGGTTTTGGGGTGTGTTTGGGTGTGTTTGAGGGTCTTTGGGGTGTTAGAATGTGTGTTTGGGTGTGTTAAAGTGTGTTTGGGTGTGTTAGAGTATGTTTTGGGTGTGTTTCAGTGTATTTGGAGTGTGTCGGGGTGTGTTTGGGTGTTTATGGGGTGTGTTAGAGTGTGTTTTGGGTGTGTTGGAGTGTGTTGGGGTATGTTAAAGTGTGTTAGAATCTGTTTTGAGTGTGTTAAAATACGTTAGTGTCTGTTATGAGTGCATCAGAGTATATTAGGAGGCTATATATAAAACTATTTAAATATATCACAACACACACACATACTAACACACCCTCCCCCCCCCATACAGGGCTTCGCACTCTGCATGTGGACCTTAGTTACCGAGGAAGTCAACGGCATATACATAGAACTAGTATTCCTTGACATCGTGTTAAACTTCGGACAAGGAGTCTTCACCGCAGCGATATTTGGCCTGGACACGCGGCTGGTGGTTGTGCCGTTGTTCCGCTTGTGGAGGAAGTGTAGAGGTCAGGCGGTGGTGAGTGTGCCGGCCTGGGGTGACCTTGACCCGGTGACCCGACAAACGTGTGACCAGTTTACGAGCTATCACATGCATAAGTGTGTGAAGGATATTGTGAGGGATAGAAGGTAGGTTGTGTGTGTGTTTGTGTGTGTGTGTGTTATATTGTGTGTGTATATATATATATGTTTGTTTTGTTTTTTGTCTTCCCTTGCCTTACCTTACCATCCAACCCTCCACCACCACCACCACCACCTCTCACCTCCACACCCCTTACAGATGGCGTCTACAAAACTTATCATGCGTCTTCATTGGCAAGGAATTAGTCGACTGGTTAATGCTCGTTGGTCTGGCTGGCGATCGCACTGAGGCCGTCAAGTATGGTAGGAGGTTGTTACAAGGCGGAGTAATAGCACACCTACACCACCAACACCACTTCCATGATCAGGCTCTATTTTACACCTTCAGAACACATTAATAAGGGGTGTGTGTGTGTGTGGGTGTCTGTGTTTGTGTGTTAAATTTGTGTGTGTGTTTTAAGGCTGTTTGTGTGTGTGTGTGTCAGGGTCTGTGTGTATGTTTTTAATGTGAGTTAAGATTGTTTTAAGGTGTGTGTGTGTGTGTTTGTGATGTGTGTGTGTGTTAGGGTGTGTGTGTGTGAGTGTGTTTTTAATGTGTGTATAAGAGTGTGTGTGTGTGTGTGTGTGTGTTTAATGTATGTTAAGAGTGTGTTCAGCTATGTGTGTGTTTTTAAAGTTGATTAAGAGTATGTTAAGGTGTGTGTGTGTGTGTATGTATGTGTGTTTGTGTGTGTGTGTGTGTGTGTTTCATGTGTTCCTTCTGGTGCTACAGTGGCTCTGAGATGCTATAACACACACACACACACACACACACACACACACACACCTGCCATCCCTAGGTGCTATTTACATTAACTTATAAGCCTTGAAACAGTTTGTGTGCGCGTGTGTGTGTGTGTGTGTGTGTGTGTGTGTGTGTGTTCTGCCTTACACCCTCACACATCACTCTCATACTTACATAGGGTGAGAATAGGGTGTAAGAAGAATTGAATACACACACACACACACACACACACACACACACACACACACACATAATTAGGTTAGTGATGATAATATTTGTGTATGTATATTTTATTAATTATACATTGTGAAGGGCATTGAGAGAGAGAGAGAGAGAGAGAGAGAGAGAGAGAGAGAGAGAGAGAGAGACAAACACAATTTTTAACACAATAAATTCTCTTAAAAAAATATAAGCGCACAAAAAGTATTAACGCGACGCATATAGCAAGGTTGAACACAAACAAACAAACAAACAAACAAACAAACAAACACAAACAAACAAACAAACACGACACACACTGAGAGGAAAGTTGAATGGTACAAACAGACGCACAAACACAAACAAACGTAGCATAAAAACAAGGTTAGTGTGAGAACAGACACACACACACACATATATTCTGAATGTGTGTGTGTGTGTGTGTGTGTGACAAGCGCAACAAACACACATTAAACAAACGGATTATGAAATATTACGGTGTTATAATAATTTTTTTCTGCAAATTTTTTTTAATATTTACATTTTTAAACATTAGAACAAATTTTGAAACTATTTCTATGCAAACTTTTTCTTCCTTTTAATCTTTCGTAAACAAAAACAAACAAATTATTTTTAACATTAGAAACACGAACAATTTATTTTTATACAAGAGAGAGAGAGAGAGAGAGAGAGAGAGAGAGTTCTATTTTCTCAAACAACTGAAAATAAACATAATTTTTTTCAGTATAATTAATATTTGTGATTATATTGTATACTTACACGATATATACGTACATATGTGTGTATGGTATAGCTAGCAAACCATACATACATACATACATTTCCTTCATGTATATAAAAAAGGAATTATATAGTGATAGATTATTATTTTTTTAGAGATGCAATTTTATATATTTTTTTGTTTGTATTACGTGATGATAATTTTATTCTTATATATATATATGTTGATTTTTTACATATATATATTGTTTTTAATGAGTTTATTCAATTATTTATGTTTAGTGTTAATTAAGGAAAGTGGGTGAGGAGTCTCGTTTTCTATAAAGTCAGAACACTTATTGGGAAACTAAATTATTCTACTTATTTGATCTCAAGGGAAGGAAAATTATATTAAGTATTTCGTTTATATAAAAGTGAAATGATACGGAAAATTTATCTCAAAACTGAAAAAATTACTGAAACGGAAAATTTATCTCAAAACTGAAAAATTATTGAAACGGAAAATTTATCTCAAAACTGAAAAAATTACTGAAACGGAAAATTTATCTCAAAACTGAACTGAAAAATTATTTAAACGGAAAATTTATCTCAAAACTGAACTGAAAAATTATTTAAACGGAAAATTTATCTCAAAACTGAACTGAAAAATTACTTAAACGGAAAATTTATCCCAAAACTGAACAAAAATTTCTCAAACAGAACAAATATTTCCTGAAGAACAAAATATTACCTTACAACTGAACAAAGAAATGAACACAAAATTAACATGGAAACTCAAATGAACAAAATAATATCAACTACAAATACTTTAAAAAAAAAAAAAAAAAAAAAAAACATTTATTACACAAAATTCAACACCAAAACAAAAACAAGAACAAATTTTATACATCAAAAAATAGATAATGATACATTTTTTTGAAAAGTTAACTAATGTAATTTAACTTCTTCATTATAGTATACATGTGTGCGTGTATGTACGTATATGTATGATAGAAGAAACGCACACACATATTATTTTTCCCCTATACAGTCACACTTAATACAAAAATACAATTAAAATACAGAAATACACTGAAAAAATACATTGATACATAATACAAAGATATTCAGATTAATACAAACTTAATTAATATCGTTTAGGTTGTATACTTGTGATATATGGTTGATACTTGTATGTTTCATGTATTACACACGTTGTTATATTACTGTGTGTGTATACATTGGTGCTACTGTATGTATGTGTGTGTGTGTGTGTGTTTATTAATTATTATTATTATCATTGTTGTTGTTGATGTTTTGATGAGGCTAACAATTCCTATCTTTATTATTATCATTATTATCATTATTATTATTATTATTATTATTATTATTATATATGGAGAGAGAGAGTA
>JAXIVD010005792.1:17500-20000 GCA_036785275.1 Cancer borealis
TAACTTTCTCCCCCAGAGGCCCTTGGGACTTAGAACTCCCCACCAACGTGATAATGTTTGAGCGTTCCCCCATCACCCTCCCCCAGCCCTACCCCAGCGTGGAGGTGCTAAGGGGGCAGCTTGTGTCTAAACTAAGGTTGGGGTACCAGGAGATGTCTCAAGCCAGGCAAGGTAAGGCTGTGTACGTGTGTGTATGTGGGGGGGGGGGGGGGTGTACGTGTGTGTTTGAAGGGGGGGGGTGTAAATGTGGGTGTGTGTGTGTGTGTTATTTGCAGTGTGTGTGTGTTTAAAGTAAAGAAATGGGTGTGTGTTTCAGTGTGTACGTGTTTGTGTGTGTGTGTGTGTGTGTTATTTGCAGTGTGTGTGTGTGTGTGTTTGTTTGTGTTTCAGTGTGTGTGTGTGTGTGTGTTTATGTAAAAAGATATATGTATGTATAAGAATTTGTTTTGAGAGTTATTTCAGACCTTTTTTCAGTAATTTTCAGACATTCAGAAACACTCAAACATATTTCACTCCCTTTCAGACATAATTCAGATACTTTCAGACATTTGCAGATATATTTCACACCACCTTCAGACATTTTCAAACATTCAGATATATTTCAGCCTCTATTTCAACCTCTGATCACCTCAAACACACACACACACACACACACACACACACACACACACATACACACACACACATTCTCTCTTCCACACACAAACACACACACAAACCTTCCCAAACACACACAAACACACACAAACACACCCCAAACACACCCCAAACACACACAAACACACCCCAAACACACCCCAAACACACCCAAACACACCCCAAACACACCCAAACACACCCAAACACACAACACCTCCCCAAACACACCCAAACACACAACACCTCCCCAAACACACACAAACACACCCAAACAAACACAAAACACACACAACACCCCCAAACACACCCAAATATACCCACACAAACACACACCCACCCCACACTAACACCACCTCATCCCTCCAGGCATAGACGCACCTCGAGACTCGTTCAGCAGGTGGTTAATGGAACGGAAGGTGGTTGACCATGGCTGGGACCCGTTACTACCCTCCCAGTGCTTCCCGGAGGTCAGCCAATCAATGTACAGGGAAATAATGAACGATATACCAATCAAGTTAGAACGACCAACCTTTACCGGGAAGGCCAGGAAACAGCTGTCTAAGTATGCGGAGGCAGCCAAGCGAATGATTGAAACTAGGTGAGTGTGTGTGTGTGTGTGTGTGTGTGTGTGTGTGTGTGTGTGTGTGTGTGTGTGTGTGTATGTATTTGAGAGAAAGAGAGAGACAAAGAGAACAATTATTAATCATGAAAAAAAAACTAATCCCATAATTATTTTTCTCCCCCTCCGCCACACACACACACACACACACACACACACACACACACACACATACACACACACACACACATACACACACACACACACACACACACACAGTCGTAATGCCAGCCAGGAGAGCCGTAAGATTGTAAAGTGGAACGTCGAGGACACTTTCCAATGGCTCAGAAGGACCGTTGGCGCCACGTTTGACGACTACATGGACCGGCTAGCTCACCTCAAGGTACACACACATGTACACACACACACCCACACACACACATACACACACACACACACAGTCATGATCTATATTTCCATACCTTGCGATGATTTTTTTCTGATGTTATATAAGAAATTTTTACGTTTACCGACTTATTAACCTGTTTTTGTTGTCTCCCTGCCACACCCTGCCTCACCCTGCCTCACCCTGCCACACCCTACCACCCCCCTCCCCCCCCCTACAGAGGCAGTGTCAGCCGCACCTCACAGAAGCGGCCAAACAGAGTGTAGAAGGAATTTGCACCAAGATTTATAACCTGTCTGTTGAACACGCCAAGAAAATAAGAGAAAAACATTTGCAGATTCTTGAGGAAAATAATATTAGAGGTGGGTGTGTGGGTGTGGGTGTGGGGGGGGGGAGAGGGGGGGTTGTGTGTGTGTGTGGGGGGGGGGGAGGGGAAGGGTTTGTGTGTGTGTGTGTGTGTGTTTTAAATGTTTCTGTTTCAGTCTCTGTGTGTGTTTAAATGTGTGTAAATCTGTGTGTGTTTAATGTAAAAAAAAATGTATGTTTAAGTCTGTGTGTGTGTGTGTGTGTGTGTGTGTGTGTGTGTGTGTGTGTGTGTGTGTGTGAGAGAGAGAGAGAGAGAGACAGCATAAGAAAGTGAGAGATATATATATACATACATACATAGAGAGAGAAAACCTTACCTTACCTTACCTTCCCGAACCTAACCTCACCTAACCCAACCCCTTCCCCCCACAGAGGTTGGCGTGCCCCCTGTCAGTGGCCTCCGCAAGGTGTGGTGCTACCCAGTCCAGTTCACCACGCCCTCACCACGCCCACCGCCCATTGACTTCCTGCAGGACAAGGACACTACATGCTTAAGATACAATGGAGAGGGACTACGAATCAACACTCCT
>JAXIVD010005793.1:0-2500 GCA_036785275.1 Cancer borealis
AAGAGGAGTAGCATAGTATGGTGTGTTGGAGTGGAGTGGGCGGAAGCAAAGGGGTGAAGAGGATGAAGTGAAGTCATGGAGTACTTATTTGGGGTGCCAGATGTGGTGCCTCGCGACCCAGACTGAGCAGCGGGTGGTCTCGAAGGGCGAGGCCAAGGTCGGGGATGAAGGTCATTGATCGGCCGCAGGGGGTGAAGGGAGGGAGCAGGACGGAGCTACAGTAAGCACCCTCAACACTACGGGCGGGCTGTGGGGTGCTTACTTCTTTTAATATGTTCTTTTTATTCTGTTGTTTCCTCCTCCTTTTCTTCATCTTCCTCCTTTTCCTCCTTTTCTCTTTGTTCACCTTTTCTTTCTCCTCTCTTGGGGGTCATAAAGAAAGTGTCAAGGTTCTGTTTTCTTTTGTTTTGTTCTCTGCATGATTCAGCCTTTTGCAAAACACGGCGGACGTTGGCCTGGTAACAAACGTCTGTGTGTGTGTGTGTGTGTGTGTGTGTGTGTGTGTGTGTGTGTGTGTGTGTGTGTGTGTGTGTGTGTGTGTGTGTGTGTGTATATAGGTTATAGATAGAGTAGATAAGGATGGAGTTATTGGGAAGGGAATGAAAGAATACAATGATTGCACATCAGGGAAATGGTTAATCAGAATACTGTTTGATAACATAGAACAAATTAAAAATGGCTTTTCTGGAAGGATGTGAAAGTCCCATTGAGTCCTACGGCGGCTCACAGCGTCCTTAAATCTTTCACCTAAAGCTGAAGGACTCTTGGAAAGGAAAACGAGTGAGGCCAGGGAGTGTGAGGATGGTAGGAAAGAAGCAAACGGTTCAGCGAGAAGGAAATAGGTTGAAAGGGTATGGAAGGGAAAGAAAATCAAAGAATATTATATGTATGTATATTGATAGATAGATAGAAAAATATTAGGAAAAATTTCGGTCTTCAGCCACGATAAGGAATGTGATTAAGAGGTGAATTAAAAACACGTATCAGTAGAGATGGATTGCTTTGTTATAAAGGTGCCTCAATAACATTCATACGAGAGTCAAGTGCTGGGCGTCCAATACTATCACATGGATATTGCCTTTGACATCATAACTGACATTCGTATCAAAAGGAATCCAACCCTGAAACATAGAGTCTTTGTTCCAATTGAGTCTTTGCATCCACTTTCCATATTCCTTCTCAGATGCCTTTATAAAAAAAATACTTGCTTTCTCAAATGTGCTTTTTCAGTAATTAACGATTGAGTAATTATATTCCAAGCAAATGTTGTTTCTATTCCTTCTAATTTACCTTACCATATCAACACTGTCTTCTCTTCTCCTGCCTCATGTCTGGTGAACATTACGTCTTTCCCATTTCTTTGCTATGTTTTTTCCTGCATTAGTGTCGTTCCTCAGCATCACATCTGCACTCTCATTGCCACGCTGCACTGGTGTCTTTCATCCGTATAACAGGGTTGGTTGTCACCTGAATTCTTTCGATCTCTCTCTCTCTCTCACACTCTCTCTCTCTCTCTCTCTCTCTCTCTCTCTCTCTCTCTCTCTCTCTCTCTCTCTCTCTCTCTCTCTCTCTCTCTCTCTCTCTCTCTCTCTCTCTCTCTCTCTCTCTCTCTCTCTCTCTCTCTCTCTCTCTCTCTCTCTCTCTCTCTCTCTCTCACACTCCCTTTACAGTGAAGTTCTTTTTTTGACATTTTTACCGTGGCTTCATCTAGTTTGTGCTTTGAAGATTCCCTTTCACGTTTCCAGTGCTTCCAGTGGTCTTTGCACCTAGATGTGTAACCTCTTTGTGCACTGTATGTATGTATATATATATATTGATGGATGAGCTGGGGAAGGAAATCCAGAATGTAGCAGTACTACTATATTTTCTCTCATGTTTCGACAAATTCTTCTTTAGAGAGGAATGTAGCACACACATGAATATAGACACATGGATGCAAATAGATGTATAGATTGACGTAGACAATTACATAACCGTGATGAAGATTTGCCAGAAATGCATGTTTTTTATAGCAATGATACTTCTTATGTAGGCGTAACCAGTTTGTTTTTCAGCTAAGTAGGTCAAACAAACTCATCCTTCCCGTACAAAAAATAGTTCCACATCCGCCTTATGGAGTATATATTTTATGTAAGAATTGCAAGTGTATTATTGAATCCATAATGACGTACATACATTTTTTGGTTTATGAACTAAGGAATTAATTTATTTTGTCTTTTTTGCTTGCATATGGATTTTTTTTTTTCAGGATATAACTTTTTTCTCATTTTATTTTTATTTATTAGTCTTGTGATTTTAGTGTAAAAGGGATTATTGATTTATTATAAGGTCATCGAACTCGTGATTAATGAATATGATAGAAATTATATTACCTAAACATTGTAAAAAAAAAAATATGTAACAGTTTCATATGGTATTCTATGCTGATATCGAGTTACTAGTCGCATAGAATGTAATTTTATATATGTATGTATTTAATTTCATATGTAATTTAACACCA
>JAXIVD010005793.1:10000-15000 GCA_036785275.1 Cancer borealis
TATTTATGTTGAATTGATCTTTTTTTTATTTACTTTTTTCTCGTCATATGTGGTAGTAGTAATAAAATTGAGTGATATCGCATATGTAAACAGAACAAATTTGGTTGAAAAATAACGAATTGTCAGTAAATCCTTAACTAATATACTTTCTACCCAACACAATAGAGATGGGAATAATAAAAACATATATATATATATATATATATATATATATATATATATATATATATATATATATATATATATATATATATATATATATATACTACGATGTAGTATTTAATTTCCTCGTTACAATAATATACCAATTTAATAATGAGTGATTGTGACTTTGATATAAAAAAAATTGTCACAAGAGTTGAATAGAAAAAGAAGAAGAAGAGGAATACATAGACGGAGAATCGTGACATTAGAACGGTAATAAAGTAAAGCTGAAAAGACTGAAGTGAAAGAGCAGAGGATGGTCATATCGTTCCTTTACCATTAGAAACACTCGATCAGCCGTGCATTGCAAAATACATTCACGCCCTTGGATGGCGCTATATTCTTCTTCTCTCTCTCTCTCTCTCTCTTTCCCTCTCTCTCTCTCTCTCTCTCTCTCTCTCTCTCTCTCTCTCTCATCTCTCTCTCCTCTCCTCTCTCTCTCTCTCTCTCTCTCTCTCTCTCTTCTCTCTCTCTCTTCTCTCTCTCTCTCTCTCTCTCTCTCTCTCTCTCTCACTCTTCTCTTCTCTTCTCTTCTTTTATTTTTCATTAGGAAATGCATCATAAGAAGAGAAAATGCATTGAAGGAAATGAATGCTCGTAAATATCTCTTTTATTGCAAAGGATTTCTTATGTTTTATACGTGTGTGTTTGTGTGTGTGTGTGTGTGTGTGTGTGTGTGTGTGTGTGTGTGTGTGTGTGTGTGTGTGTGTGTGTGTGTGTGTGTGTGTGGGTGATTCTGAGTCAATCTTATAATCGGTTTCTTCTTTTTTGTTTTAGTGTTGATAGTTGTCGCTTATTTGTTCTCGTTTTTGAAAGTCTTGCTGATAGTTGTAATTGTTAGTTGTCAATGTTGTTGTTTTTGTTTAATTGTTCTTGTCACCGTTTCTTTCGATGAATAATTTAAAAGCTTTAAAGAAAAAACTAACTGAATTACGTATATAGTTACTGTATCTTCCATATTTAGGTACGTAAATTGCTATCTTAAACACATACACACACACACACACACACACACACACACACACACACACACACACACACACACACACACACACACACACACACACACACACACACACACACACACACACACACACACACACACACACACACACACACACACACACACACACACACACACACACACACACACACTACCAAGCATTACAAGTCCACTCCTAAACAAGAGCTTTCCTAAATCTCTTCTTGGAGTTACGTCACTGAGCTAATCTCTACTAACTTAATTTACAACCTTTTTACTCTCATATCTGCAGCTGTCTCGTCTCCCTCTGGTGGCCATGTTGTATATTTGGGTTCACCTAAGTTGTCCTACGTATTTCTCTTCACAAAAAGGTAAAGAAAAATATAACGCAGTACACTTCACTTCTCTACGGCTGTGTATTCGAGGAGCTAACATCTATATCCTCACACAGGCAACAAGGTCTAGGAATAGGGTAGGAGAGGGTTAAAGGCAGTCAAAGTTACTCACTAGCTTAAAATACTGAAGGGCATTGACACACAGCAGAGCGAAGAGACGATCGGCGTATCTGGTCCATCTATCACCTTTAACCTTCTCTGTGGAATCAAGTTCTCGAGGCGCTTCTTACCACCTCTCTAATGAAGTTTGAATTCGCCTCTTCATTATTTTCCTATTACGTTTTCATTCAATGCATCCTTTTGTCTTTGCCCTTAACTTAACTTTGTGAAATTTGTCGTGGAGTGAGTTAATGCAGTGTTGTTGATAGTGTGTCGTGTTTCAATCGTGGTTTTGTTAAGTGATTCTCGATTCACACTCTAATAAGGTTTCCAGTAATATACAAAGAGTGGTGATTGAATGTGTGTTTTATCCTGCTATTCTGCATTCCTTTTGGTCAAAGTTTTCATCCTGTTTGTTGTTGACATCCAAAAATCCTCAATAAGAAATGCATGTAAATATAAGTTTAGTCAGTCATCAGTAATTCCAGTTTTCTTGAATCCAGAAAATAGTCATCTAAATAGTTTTATGCACTACTAAGGCTTAAACTCATCTGGTTGAGTACTTACTACTTTTTTATTTAGTGGAAACAAAGAAGCACAAGAGGCACTTATTCCAAGCCCCGTCTACTTGTTTACAGAACGAGCCATTAAGGGGAAAAAACGCAATATTTGTTGCTAATATTATTAAGTAAATTGAGATCCAATTCTACGCTGCATCCACACACACACGCACGCGCACACACACACACACACACACACACACACACACACACACACACACACACACACACACACACACACACACACACACACACACACACACACACACACACACACACACCATTAATGTAATTAGAAACATAATCTCCCCTTCACTTAATGATTGATGAAGGAATACTGGCGCCATCTAGTTGATCTTGTACACATTACTCTTCCTTACATACGTTTGTGGTTTTCTTATATATTACACTGGCAACGCAACTCTCTTTATTTTTTTTGTGTGTAGGTTGTTTTTATCCTTTATCTAAGTAGAATTAAAGATTGGCGAAACATTAGAAAATTCGTAATTAACATAGTGTCTCATTGATTGCAGTATTTAGTTATTTTTTGAATTTATTTTCAGGTAATTTATCAGTTCACATTATTGCAGTTTATTCTAAGTTAATTCATATTGCTCAGATTATATAAGTAGACCTTGAAGGGAGACATTCATTCTATTTTTTTACTATATATTTATTTCATGTAGGTTGTTTGATGTACAGTAGTATTAATAAAGGTATTGTTATTAATATATGATTTTTTTTCCCCTTCCACAGGTGAGTGAGAATGAGCAGTCTTCGTAATAAAGCTTCGTCACGGGTAATTTTGTCTATGTACACCTGCCTAGGGAAGAAAAGTGGGCGTACTAGTTTATACATTCACTTAATTTGCTTTTTTTTGCCGTCATTTCTGTATCTATTGGTTTTTTTTATATATTCATCAGACTTGTTACTATGTGCGTTTTAACTTATTGCATTTGTTATGTGAAAAGTCCTCTGGTGTGTGTGTGTGTGTGTGTGTGTGTGTGTGTGTGTGTGTGTGTGTGTGTGTGTGTGTGTGTGTGTGTGTGTGTGTGTGTGTGTGTGTGTGTGTGTGTGTGTGTGTGTGTGTGTGTGTGTGTGTGTGTGTGTGTGTGTGTGTGTGTGTGTGTGTGTGTGTGTGTGTGTGTGTGTGTGTGTGTGTGTGTGTGTGTGTGTGTGTGTGTGTGTGTGTGTGTGTGTGTGTGTGTGTGTGTGTGTGTGTGTGTGTGTGTGTGTGTGTGTGTGTGTGTGTGTGTGTGTGTGTGTGTGTGTGTGTGTGTGTGTGTGTGTGTGTGTGTGTGTGTGTGTGTGTGTGTGTGTGTGTGTGTGTGTGTGTGTGTGTGTGTGTGTGTGTGTGTGTGTGTACCATCAATGAATAATAAGTGCAACAGTCAGTGTTCTCATACAGTGTTATGCATGAGTGTAAACAATGGAGGGACATATTGTGTAGCGTGGATATTTGATTTTTTTTTAGCTTTAATTACTTGATTACTTGCATTCCATCGTATGTGCACGTATGTATATTTGTATGTATATATAAATCTTTGGTAGGGAGGCAAATTCCACCTTAGGTTTACTTCGTCAATACTAAAATCACACATACAAAACGTGTATTAATTCTTGTTCCTCCCTCCCCTTCACTCCTCTTACCTTGCCCTCCTCGACGCTGTGGGAGTCCCGTCAGTGCTATTGATGTATCCCTAACTTTGTTGCCCTGAATCAAGGAGGCGTGTTGACCCGATGCCAAAGTTATCAAGTCAAGTTACTGTGTGTGATGGGAAGATATGCTGCTCTTATGGATAATTTACCTGTGGTGGAAAGATTAATTGTAAGAAAAGATATGTACAGTTACACACACATACACACACAGACACACACACACACACACCACACACACACACTTGGAATTCGTTTGTAGTAAGAATTGTGAAGGTACAGTGTTGATAAAGATTGTTATAGCGGCATTCTAAAGATCAAGCTTTTCAATACACTTTTCACAGAAGGATGTCGTTTAAAAGATTACATGACGGCACCAGTTGGATGGATCACGTTTCAGTGCGACTCGCAATCTTGTTTTAGAATTGAAATTGTTACTCTAGCACAGTGACTGATTTTGAATAATTGCAATGCTTTCTATTCATGGAGACAAATGAATGAAGACCTTTGTGTGATGTGCTGTCCCGTTGTGAATACGTAACGCACGATCACTGAGATGCAAACACAGACACCTTTTCATCCCCTGATACAATTGGGAAGAAGTGAATGTTTATATATGCCATTTTATATGCATTTATCACATCAATTTTTTTTTTCTCCACGCAATATATGAATTTGTATGAAAAATATAAAAAAATGGATTCGTACACATTTGCGTTAAGAAAAGCTGTAGTGTATAACGAGGTTTTAAGAAAAATGAGAAAAATTCCACCAAACACCACATTCGGTCCAAGTTAAAAATAAAAATAAAAAACCCAAAAGGATAAAGAAAATTCTCCGTAAACTAGTTGCATGCACGAGTGTCGGATGGGAGGAGGGAAGCCTTAGGATCTGCCAGCATGATGTTTTGAGGAAAGGTTTGAAAAGTGTTAAGTCTCAGCGGGAGGGAAGAGATATGGTCCATTTATAATTGAAAAGGTGAAGGACTTGAAACGAAAAAAAAAAAAAAACGAAAAAAAACCCATGAAATTCTATAGAGTTTATTCACATTCATATAAAACGTTACAAAAAAATGATTCAATCCTCTCTTTCCTACAAATTGGA
>JAXIVD010005793.1:20000-22500 GCA_036785275.1 Cancer borealis
CCTCAGCAGGATAAACTGACGTAAAAAAGAAAGCAAATCACGCTAAGGAAAAAAGACAAATAGGTTGAGGCAAAGAAAAAGTAATATAAAGAAAATAAAGTAAATAAAAGAGTTCACTGTTAATCGAACCCATAAATATGTCGACGGGAAAACAAAAGAAGGAAATTGCAACTATTGTACACACACACACACACACACACACACACACACACACACACACACACACACACACACACACACACACACACACACACACACACAGAGTCACCAGAAACAAAAGAGAGGCGGAAATACGATTAGAAAAAAGAGATGTAATGTTTCCTCCTCAAACAGAGCGAAGAGGAGTAAGTGACAGATAACCGATAACAGAGTGTCAATTGCTTGGAAAATCCGATGACCACTTCATTCGAATATCGGGATGGATTCGATATTTTTTAAGTGTCAAATTAATAAGGAAAAAATACAATAAGGCCTTTTGATATCAGTGTTAATAGATTTTTTTTTTATTGTACTGTCCTTGACCCACTGTTAGGTAGTTAAAAATATAAATGAAAGAGAGGTTGGGAGGAAACTAGGAGAGAGTAATAAAATTTTAGTAATCTCAGTTACTTTGGGTGTTGGCTTAGTTATAACTGATTTAAGTTAGGTTACATTAAATTAGATTAGGTTAGTTTAGGTAAGGTTAGGTTAGATTAGATTAGGTTACGTTAGTTTCGGTTAGGTTAGATTAGGTTAAATTTGATTAGATTAGATTATATTAAATTAAATTAAACTAAATTTGGTTAGGTTAGGTTAGGCAACGATAACCTTACACCTTAACTCAAACGGTAAAAAAAATATAACATTAATCTTCATCTGAGACCCACTAAGAGCAGGACATAGATTCTCGATTACTAAAAAAGGTCATAATCGTAATTTTAAAAAGGTTATAAACGTAATTTAATAAAGGTTAATATCGTAATTTAAAAAAAGGTTCTTATCGTACTATTAGTGTGAATATTACCGTAGCTTCAGCGAGTGAGGGTTATACTTCCCTAAGACGATCTAACCCTCTACTGCAGGAAGACGTAGGCAAGAACCTCACTTAGCATCACCCTTCTCTAGGAAATGATAACAATGGAGGTGATTCGGGACTCCGGAATTAATCAAGCGAAGCGTGTCGTGAAAAGGGTTTATGTAATGGATTTTGTATCAATCTTCTCATGACGACGACAACAGGAAAGAAGACCAAAAAAAAAACGTATTTTTCTGTATGTATTTCAGGTCAGAATATAGATGAAATAACAGCATACATTCCTTTCTCTTGTCCCAAAGCTATTTTTTCCACTGGTGATTTATAGTCGTATTTCTTCCTTTGGTCGCCAGGTGAACGGAACACATTTATTTGTTTGTTTTCTTTTCCTTTCCTGGAGGGGCAAGAGGAAGCAATAATCTCTGGATTCCCCCAAGAGAGAGAGAGAGAGAGAGAGAGAGAGAGAGAGAGAGAGAGAGAGAGAGAGAGAGAGAGAGAGAGAGAGAGAGAGAGAGAGAGAGAGAGAGAGAGAGAGAGAGAGAAAGAGAGAGAGAGAGAGAGAGAGCCATGTGGAAGGACAGGGGCAGAAGCAAACTTTAATGAAGGAAAATAAAGTTATGCATGAAATGGAAAGATAAATATATATGAAAAAAACGGAGCGTAGGAAGGCATAAAAAAAACAAATCGTTCTTATTGAAAATACATCAAGAAGGATAGGAAAAGGCACGAAAAAAAAAAAAGTGAAAAAAGATCTATAAACACATACAAACAAATTCACATACATAGCTTAAGAGAAAAAAAAATTCAATAATAATACTTTTCATTCAAGACATAGATAAAAGGACTTAATGCTACTACTAACGACTCAGTATACGAATCTTTTTTTTTATTTTTTTTATTGCGAGGAGATACCCAGCGGAGAGAAGGGGAAACAAAGGCTTCACAAACACAATAAGTCAGACGTCCCCGAGTGGCAGGCGATGGGCAGCCGACAATGAGGAAGAGGACGGGGAGAAATGAGAAAAAAGCAATAAAGAAAGGAAAAGGAAGAATGTGGAAAGAGGGTACGGGATGAAAGAGAGAAGTGGAAGAAAGAGAGAAAGAATGTATAGGAAGAGGACCGAGAGATATGAGAAAATAGCAATAAAGAAATGAAAAGGAAGAACGTGGAAAGAGAGAACAGAATAAGAGAAAAGGGGAAGTAAGGAAAAAAACACATATAATCTGTTATGAAGGCTGAGGAACGAGAGAGAGAGAGAGAGAGAGAGAGAGAGAGAGAGAGAGAGAGAGAGAGAGAGAGAGAGAGAGAGAGAGAGAGAGAGAGAGAGAGAGAGAGAGAGAGAGAGAGAGAGAGAGACAGAGAGAGAGAGAGGGGGAGAGAAAGAGAGACAAGAAAAAAAACATGTATGCTTAAATCTAATCAAGGAAGAGTAATAGAATAACCACCTCACCGCTGTTCCTGCATACACACGCGCGCACACACACACA
>JAXIVD010005794.1:0-2500 GCA_036785275.1 Cancer borealis
GTTTTTTTGTTGTTGTTGTCTGTTATCCTCACTAGCAGGAATGAATACAACAGCTTGATTGTAACTTTCAATGTGGCGAAATTTTACGGCCACATATACTGTAAAGGCTTTATGGTTTGTTGTGTTTGGGAAAGCACACACACCCACATCCACCTATTCACGAACACACACACGAACACACACACACACACACACACACACACACACACACACACACACACACACACACACACACACACACACACACACACACACACACACACATACATACATACATACAGTCACATACACATATACACACAAACACATACATACATACGCAAACACACAGATATATACACATGCACACATACACTCGAAACGAAACAAAATAACTTATTCCTACTTTGCATATCACAGACACGACTTCCTATTGCATATCTCATACGAAAAGAAAAAAACAATTATAAATATTTTGCCTTTTGAATAGAAATGATGAAATACTGGATATCTCCCCTAGCTACAGCCATACCTGTGATGTCTTAGATAAGAATATTCCTTATCTGTAGACTAGTTTGGAAGATGAAGCAGACAAGCTTTTAAAAGGTTATATTGACATTAAGGGAAGCTTGCCCTGAAACAAGAAAGGTATACACCACACACCTGAGATACGGAAGATTTCAACAATAACCATATAAATATCCCACAACATATTACTCATCCTTGCTTACAATTCCTGGACCATCAGTTATCTGTTTGTGTTCATGCAAGTGTAGAGGAAGAAAATAATCCCTCAAGCCGAGGTTCCCGCATCCCTCGTAGCATACTTGTGTAATATTAGGAAAACATGAAAAAAGGCAAGCCGCTCCGATACATCTAAGTATAAAATTTCCCAACACACAATATCCATGACGGTGCATTATAGAATTCCGTTTGCAGATACGTGTTCCCGGACATCTGTCTTTTTTTCTCGATTGTAAGAGTGTGCCATCTTTTTCTACCTCCCCAAGAAAGAAAGAAAAAAAAACACGCACGCACGCACGCACGCACGCTGGGAGGTGGTGGTGATGGTGGTGGTGGCGGCAACAGCGTGAGCGTCAGTGTCTGGCGGTGGTGGTAGGTGAAATATCTTCAATGGTCTTCTTCTCCGATGCAAAGGAACTCATGTCTAGTGAGCTTCATCCTCCTTGTCACAAAGCATCGTGTTTTAAAAAATGCAAATGTCACACACAAGGAGAGTTTATGGTGCGGTCGCTTCTTTGTGCTTCTTTGTGCTTCTTTGTGTTTCCTTGTTGTGGCAGTGTTCTTCTATGACTCAAAGATGGCATAGTATACACATGAAAGAATAAACACTTGCAGGTGTGACTCATTCTACTCCCTCTGTGCTGCCAATTGTATATCTCTCTCTCCCAAGTGATAAAACAAATGAATTGATGAAACAGCGATCACCTCATGAATAACTTACTCCTCGACTCTTTACACACACACACGCACACGCACACGCACGTACGTACGTACGCACGCACGCACGCACGCACACACACACACACACACACACACTCACACACACACACACACACACACACACACACACACACACACACACACACACACACTGTCATCACCATCACACACTTCAAATGGACCTTAACATCAGTCTCATCTCTTCCTATGACACTTCATGATCCAAGTCGTGAATCTGATGTGCAAATCCAAATTTTTCGCCGTTATCTGTTCTAGAAAGAAATCGAGGACGGCCTTCTCTCTCTTGACAAAAGACACTACTTATCACCGCCACATGATGTTGCTCCTCACGAGTTCCTTCCTCATATGCAATACACATTAGTCCTGCTGGCCATACAACGCAAACATTTTTTTATTATGCATCAAGGTTCAGGTATGTAGCAGATCAGACACAACATTTTTTGCAGACGAATACAAATATGTCACACCAATATTGTTAGCAAAGTGATGTAAAGTATTCAGAAAAGTACGAAACAGTCAGCAATAAAAGAAACAAGTCGCATACATATAGCAAGCCAGCGAGAAGGTAAGAGAGGAGAGGGGTAGGGCAAAAAAAGAGGAGGGAAAGAAAAAGGTACTGGAAGGAAGAAGAGGTGATAAAGGAGCTGGCTCGAAGGGATGATGGAAATTGAGATGGGTGTTGGAAGGAGAGGAAAGTACGAGAACTGTAAAGGGAAGGCAGGGTGTTGGAAGAGAGGAATAGGTGCTGGGAGGGGAGAGTACTGCGGGCAGGCTAGAACAACGCTGTGATGGCAGAGGGAGTAGTTAAGGAGTGGGGGGAGCAGCAGGCGGAGGACCATCTGGCCAAACAGAGCCACTCCCACCACAGCTGTGCACTGCTTTACGGTCGCTAGTCACCGGTCTGATGGCGGTGGTGCAGGCAAGACTCTGTTTAATGGACCATTCTACTGAGACCACCGACAAAAAGAATCACGACATTCTAAATGGTGGTGTGGGGGATGGATCCACGAGGTGAGGCGGCAGCTGGTTACATTAG
>JAXIVD010005794.1:5000-20000 GCA_036785275.1 Cancer borealis
TCCACGTTAGTATCGCTGTGGCAGTCGCTGAGTGTGTCAAGGAGCGTCCCAGAGTTAGTTATTAACACACTCTTTGGAAGCAACAGGTTTTTTTTCCGCGGAGGTCCACACGCCCTCCACCCGCACCTGCGTTCCTGCAAACCACAACAATGTATGCAGCAGCCACCACGCATCACGTCCATATATCCAAGCACGGACGTACGTGGGACAACAGCTACATCCTTGCCTTAGTGAGGGGTGCGACGCTCTGTAGTGTGCTGCTACGCGACGCGAAATTTCTCTCCTCATTAAAATTATTATTGATTTAATTTAATGGCACTGTCACAAATCTCACTTCAACAGATTTTGGCTAATTGGTTACTGGCTTATTAATATTATGATGTGCCCCAGGTACCGACAAATTTAATTTAGGATATGAACATTTAATTAATGGCTGGCTGGTGTGGGCAATTAGGAAGGCGCGCGTTTCAAAGGTACACACCACAGCCACTCACATTGGTTTTTATCACGCAATCCAACATAAACAAGCGCGTTGCCGCACGCCTAATGCGACACCACCACCTCACCGCCTGCTGCTTACTAAACAGGTAAAAACAAAACAAAATAATAACGACCCTATTTCCGCGCCACCAGCCTTCCTTATGCGTCCCAACACAACGGAAACGTGCATCAAATAGCACGATTATACCAGACTGTGTGGTCTTACTTCTCTTTGGTTATTTTTTACCCTTTGGGATAGACAGGCAGATCATAGAGATGAGTGGAGAAGGCTGGGGAAGCCTTTGTCCTGCAGTGGATTCAGACTGATGAGGATGATGATGATGATTTTCCACCAAATAACACTTTCAACACACGGCTTACTGCAGAGCGGTAGAGCTGTAGAGCAATAGAGCGGTAGCTCTGCAGAGTAGAGCCTGCAGAGTGAGGTAATTATGTGTCTTCATAAAAAAGATAAATATGATCATCTCACTTACTTTAAACCATCATGTGACTGTTCTGTTCAATTAAGTAAATATTCGTAGCAAAGCAGTTGATAGCAGCTGTAGTAACTGTGGTCTGAGGCACCGCGGGTGACGGCCTTCGAAAGGTTAAGGGTCTAAGTAGCCTTTCCATCTCCACCCAATGCAGTAGGAATATTGCTGAGTAAATTGTTGTATATAGAATAATTCTTTAACCTTTCCACAAGACTTTACTCAGCAATAAACCAGAGCTGTGTAAAGAATGGGTAGCTGGAGTGAACTGATTCCAGTACCGAGAATAGACCAACATAACACTTCCGAAGAAGAATCTCGAAGCTTCATGAAACCTAATGTAAATCAGGAAAACAAGATACAAGAATAGAAGCAAACATTAATAACATTAAACCATCACCTTACATTATTATACAATTACCACAATACGAAATTGATTTATATCAATGATTTGTCAAATAGTAAAGTGTTTTGCCTTTAATTTTACACTCTTTTCAATTAAAATATCATGTAATTGGTTTGCGGTTGCGGAAATGTAAATTTCAAGAAATTAGCGGACCTACAGTTGCGGAAAGTAAGGGTTAGGGTATGCGGAAGTGCGTTTGCAGAAGTGGATTTGTGTTTGTGTTGCTCACCTCTGCAGCAACATGTCACATAGTAGACAGTATTTTCTATCATAAATATTTTTTTGTTTTTATCTTGAAACCAAAAATCAACACATGGCGTGTTGTTGCCTCTCACCCTACTGTGTGGCGCTAATGGAACGAAATATGTAAAAGATACTAAATCTTGTGGCTCAGTGCTGCTACTGCAACAAAGGAGAGGACTATGAGGCTTTAAGGCCACAGCTTCCGCCTCGCCCAGGCCACAGGAGGATCAGTGCGAGCCTAGATTGGTCTGACGGGGAAAAAAAAGATGTGGATACTATGCTATTAATACGAGAAAAGGTCACACGGGAAAATGTTCACCGAACAATTCCTGAAAAAATATTTCCTGTCACAACGGATAAGTAACGAGCTTTATGCTGTTCAGAGATAAAAGAAAGATGGAAAATAGTTATATTACTTTATCAATGCAAAAAAAAGTCATGCGTGTGCAAAATATAATTAATACAGAACTTTGAAAAATAAATTCACATACATAACTAATAAGTATTAGTAACTAAAAACAAAACCATAAAGCTGACACGCTAATACTCAATTGAAATGAGAAAACAAACCTACAATTAAAGGGAAAGGTACACGTCATTTCTGGACAGATATATATTTGTCTTACCTTCACAAACGGACACCACAAGTTTTTGAAGTACCAATGAAGTACTACCACCGCGATTAGTTACAATAAAACGCTACTTAATCCACCACATGACGCCCATACCAAGGGTCAAACGCTCGACAATAGACCCAGGACACGATGCCCACTGCTGCGCCGGCAATCCCAACAGAAGGACAGAACCTGCAAGAAAACTGGAGACCCTCGCAGTCCAATAAACCGCCTTGAGTCCTCCATGTAGTAAGGGAATGGCAATGTAATCTGGCCACACGAGGCAATATCCATACACTCGCTTCTGTATTTTTCCCGCTTTTCATATCCCGCCTGCAGATGAAGGGAAAAAAAGTTCACGGTACCATAGTATAAAAAGAAAATATATATATAGTCGTATTTCAACCTTAGAAATATGAATGTATGCGACAAAATGAGCCTCACGACTATGGATTAAACTTGAATAGATCTATTTTACAAAGAAAAAAAATGTATGAATGCATGCAAATACCTTGTCATAATACTTATTACTGATATTAAACATTTCCTCCATCTTCAACGTTTCAGTAATATTTATAACCGCTCAACACAAGCTTTTTTTTAATTTTTTTTTTATTCTTGGCCATAGAGATGATTGTTCTTGAAGGTGCGGGACGTTGTAGTAATGACTTCAGTTGAGGCAGGTCAGGGAGGGAGGGAGGGAAGGAGGGACGACCAGCCATGCTAAACCAACCCAACCATCTATGTTCCCTTTACACTTATCATCCCTCCTTCTCTTTCTTTTTATACGCCAGTCCTTTCTCTTTTTATTCCTCTTTCTCATTTTGATATTCCAATTATTCTTTCCTCCTCCTCCTCCTCCTCCTCCTCCTCCTCCTCCCACAGTGTTCATGTTACCCAGTTCTCTTTCCCGATTTTTCCTCCACCAGCGTTTCTTTTATTGCAAGCCCCTTTTCCTCATTTATTGCTTCTCTTCCACGTATTTTCTTTGCTCTCTCTCTCTCTCTCTCTCTCTCTCTCTCTCTCTCTCTCTCTCTCTCTCTCTCTCTCTCTCTCTCTCTCTCTCTTTCTTTCTTTCTCTCTTTCTCTTTCTTTGCGTTTGTGTGTGTGTGTGTGTGTGTGTGTGTGTGTGTGTGTGTGTGTGTGTGTGTGTGTGTGTGTGTGTGTGTGTGTGTGTGTGTGTGTGTGTGTGTGTGTGTGTGTGAGTGTGTGTGTGTGTGTGTGTGTGTGTGTGTAAATCATCTTTGCTCACAGTACTCATTCAGCATAATATTTTTTTTTTCACATATACCTTAACTTTACATTTACCTCCACAATTAACTCACCCACATCCGTCTCAAAATATGAATAACACTGCCTTTCACCTTATCGCCTGTCTGTCTCTTTTCCTGTTGGTGCCTGTCGGTGGTCCTCTCCCCTCCCCTCCACACCCCTAGGTCGCCCCTCACCACATGCCACATAACTCGATTAACCTATCAAATGAAGACAATAACGTGTTTGCTCTCTGATTTGTTGCTCGGCTGCTGGGAGGTCCTGAAGCCTGGTGTAAACAACTCTGCCGGGGAAGTGAAAGTGAGGGAGAGGGAGAGATGGAGAAGAAGGAAAGGGAAGAGTGAGGATGGGAGAGGAGTACACAAAGGATGAGAAAGAGGCAGAGAGAAGCGAAAAGGAAAGCTAAGAAAAATGACAGGGAGGTAGAAAAAATGGAAGTGAAACAAAAAGAGAGAGAGAGAGAGAGAGAGAGAGAGAGAGAGAGAGAGAGAGAGAGAGAGAGAGAGAGAGAGAGAGAGAGAGAGAGAGAGAGAGAGAGAGAGAGAGAGAGAGAGAGAGAGAGAGAGAGAGAGAGAGAGAGAGAGAGAGAGAGAGAGAGAAGGGGACACTCACCCACTGTATTCGTGGGCTTGACTATTAGTATTTTGTTTCTAGTGACCTTCCGTCCCGAGCCGAGTGGTGACGAGATAAGGGGCGTGAGGGGCGTGAGGGGTGTGATGGGCGTGAGGGGCGTGAGGGGTGTGAGGGGCGTGAGGGGTGTGAGGGCGTGAGGACGTGAGGGGCGTAAGTGGTGTGAGGGCTTGAAGGGTGTGACGGGTGTGAGGGACGTGAGGGGCGTGAGGGGCGTGAGGGGTGTGAGGGCGTGAGGGGCGTGAGGGACGTGAGGGGTGTGAGGGCGTGAGGGGCGTGAGGGGCGTGAGGGGCGTGAGGGGTGTGAGGGCGTGAGGGGCGTGAGGGGCGTGAGGGGCGGCATGCAGCAGTGTGAGGTGACCAACAGCTGACAACAAACATTTAAAGTGTCAACAAGAGTCAGGTTCAGCCTCCGAAATGACGTTACTCTCAGCTTGTGGAGTTAATGATATATAGAGAAGTTTAGATACAAACGCACATCTACATCCACACCCACACCCACCCACACACACACACACACACACACACACACACACACACACACACACACACACACACACACACACACACACACACACACACACACACACACACACACACACACACACACACACACACACACACACACACACACACACACACAAAACGTATTTTTTAGTGTGGAAATAAAAATTGCAACAATTGTTGTACTGTTTCTAAAGAAATTTTTGGCTTAGTCTGGATTTCTGAAAAAAAAATGTTGATTGTCGTTGTACAAAATACGGGCAGACCTCTACATACACGGACGCAACAGAGAATATGTGAAAATTCTGCAGTTGTATAATAGTTTTGGCGCAGTAGTACAAAATACAAAAAATACATGTTTATGTAATTCAATTACGAATATCAACAAAATTTCGATTCAAAATGGTATAATGTTTACATCTGCCTTGCAATAATATGTGATGTAGTACAGGAGACACACTAACCGCAAGTATAAATGACTGTTCATTGCAACCTGTGTCACCATTTGTTCATTTTCATAATCATTTACATGTAATATTCACGCAGTCTGATTCCAATGCGACCGTATCCAGCTTATGACTTATTTCAGATATGGTAGAATATCATACCACTTCTATCCTTCGGTAGCGTGAAGTAGTGTGTGAGCCTAAAAGCGCGGGCAGGGCGACTTGTCTCCCTTACACCTTACGGTAACAAGATAACTAACTTTATGCATTTCATTAAGTTCTTACGCAACGCATTACTGCAAAACGAGGGAGAAAAGACGACCTTTACAAGCATTCCTAGCATGGGATGGAACGGAGTGGTGGGAAGTGGGAGGCCAAGGTTGGAGTGATAGAGTCAACACCATAAGATACTGTTGTCTGGCATTATGAGGAGAATTTATCACGCTGCTCTCATAATCTATATTAATGTGCCTGTTCCTTTTTTTATTGTCTATTTTTCTATGGCTGGCTGATGAATTTTCTTTTTTCCATAATATCTTTTTTAAATATCTTACCTGTGTTGTGATAATTAATGAAGGAAAATCGGTTTTCAGTTTGTGCCGCGGCTTAATCAATGATATTCGTGCGTCATATTTTTATGTAAGCAACTGTATCACATACGTTCACCCTTTTCATTATCACTTTCTTCTATATCATTCATGCATCAACGTTGTTTCTGATGCATTAGCTTTTAATATAAATCACCATTGATTGACATTAAACTAAATTAAATATTTGTTAAAAGATTATCACTCAGCCTTTTAAGATGTACATCAAAGTTATATCAGTAATCAGTAATTAATGTGATAAAACTTTTCCTCCGTGTTCTATACAGTCGTAACAATAGAGAAAACTTTATATTTCAAATTAATGCAAATATTTTCATTACTTGAAAACATTTTCTTTTCTACATCAAACCTTTAAGAAGGAAAGTTAGTTTTCAACCTGATCCAGTTCAACGCAGCCCCGTTTTTATACAGTCAACACTGCGGCGCGAACACACACCCTCGCCAACACCACACAACATGACACCAGTGTGCGTCACGCCGACAACCAACAATTTAACCGCCGATACAGCACTACTATACAAAAGGCATCATGACGTGTCAGTGCTTTATTCTCTTTATGAGGATGTGGTCGTATTTCGACGGTCGTGCATGTCCTGGCTCGCTAGTAACACAGTATCAGTATTAGATGCTTATGTTCCACACGGATTGCAGAGCTTTCTTCACTTCCTCCTCAGACACTAGTCAAAGGCAGATACATGTCAATGAACCTGTAGTGATGTCTTGTTACTCTGCCAAGTGTAGAAAGTGTATGCCTGAACAGCTGCAGGCACGTGGCAGCACACCAGGACGATGCTTCAACATGCCGAAAGCGTGTTTCTTTTAATAATGCAAATAAAATATAGTGCAAGTAGAGTATTTCTATTCACTCTACATGTAAGGTTACAAATGCATGACATTTATCACGATGATACCAAAGCTTGACTTCTAAAATATGCATGTTGGGAGTTGAAACTCACCCATAAAGACCACCAGTACTCTTTCCACTCATTAGTTGTTTTCACTGAATGAAACATTAGATGCAGCATCAATATTTCAGTCTCACTTTGATCAAAAGATTCCATGCCCGTAAGATTGCAGGTATACATTTTTTTCTGAATACGCGACCAGAGAATAACAGAACAATGTAATTCCGTAACCATTCCAGGACTTTTCATGACAATATCATAAAACTCCATCATCTAGTTCAGCAAGTTGTGTGTACAATTCAATGGTTGGCGGTGACACGAAGTGCCTAGGCCATGGTGCCATGGTGCCATGGTGCCATGGTTTGGGTTTGGGCCGTGGAATCACGAACACTTCCTCACCCTGACGTGCTTGCCAGTTTCAAATATTCCTTTCATAATATGAACCTCTCAATTTACGCGAGTATTGTCTTCCTGGAGCGTTCACGTATTTTGAATGTTTCGTAATGTAAATATAATTCTGTCATAGTGTAAATACATATTAAATCACGTAATTCTAAAGAAATCGTGTAATTAAAGCAATTATACTAACTTTTTGACAAGTGTTAAACAAAAACACATAACTCAAACTTTATGACTTCCAACTTTTGGTATTTTTACAAAATTCAATAACTTTTCCAGGTCTAGAAAATTATTATAAAATTTCCATGATTTTTCCATGACTTTTCCAGGCCCAGGTACTAATGAAAATTGATGTAATCCATAACATGTCTTCCATCTAATTCCTGACTCATGAGTTTGTGGCTGAAACACCATAGTTGAGGTGGGTCGAGTATCACTCCTACCAAGACACATCACACGTCACATACCAGTTATTGGCGTGGAGAGCATGCAGGTGACGTGGCAGATAACCACATTCAACCAATATCACCTCTAAGCTACACTGTCAATTTGGGAGCATACATGCATGCGTGTGTGTGAAAGTGTAGAAACAAAATAACATTAACAGCACGCTTCATAAGGAATTTGAAATCATAAATTCGTAACAAGACATCAACATTCTTGCTGAAGTTTGGCCGCTTTCAGGGCAGACTGCTTACAATACAAGTCGTGGCAATCCATATGAAAAGTTCAAACGTCGTCACCCGTCCTACATTTACTATTAAGGATTGTAGTTAGATTCTTTACCCACCAAAAATACCATGTATCCTCAGTATTCTTATGGTTGATAATTAGCTCAGTATGGTCAACACGCAACATGCTTCTGTCATGCGCAAATATTTTTTTTCAACAAAGTTTGGCACTGTCTGTTCTCTCCATGTATAACCCAATGTTGTACAACGTTTTTTGTTGCCGATATTTGAGTTATGATTTACGTTCATGAATAAGATAGAACCATCGATTATGTTATGACGTTGGTGCACTGAATAGCTTCAGCCACTTACGTACTCCATCCACTCTTGCCTCCCTGACTGTTTTAAAGTACCTTTCAGTTTTCGTTTCCGTGTCAAGGGAAGCAGAGCACGTGCAGTCGGTTCCTCCACTAGCACATTTGTCTACGTCAAGCCGCCAGCACAAACTCTGATTTTACAGCAATACGCTCACGAACATATAACAAAGCATTGACGATGAACTCTGTCACACTATTGCCATGATGCGATTTGCAATTCACTGAACAATACAAGCTGTGAAATAAACTTTTCTCACAACGAAAATAATTACATCAGCATTAATTTTGTTTATATATCTTGTAGGGCCTTCCCGGCCTGCTCCGCCCAAGGTCGGAGCAGTTTCACGTATTACCTGCTGTGCTCCAGCCACACACACGCTACGCACGGCAGGTACAAGCTCTCCTCCCCGCCAGGAAGGCATCACTCACGCCCCGCTGACTCGCTCTGCACGACGAACAGTCTTCCACCTCACTGCAGCCCTGGATCCCCGATTTAAGCTTTGATGGCGGTTGTCAGACCCGACAACCACTTGCGCCATCATCCACCCTTCCACAACCACACCTGAACTGCTGAGGATCAATCATTCATCTTAGACACGCACATCTGCACAACGTGGGAAAAGGTATACAAGGTAATTTCATATTTAGAATCTCAAGAAAAGGAATTTTTAGAGCACGAGATTCCTTGGCTACAATGTGCCATATACACACAGTTGACATCCTTAGCTCGTCCTTCGAGGGAGCTGAGAAGCCACCTCCAATATATTATATCACTTATACCTTGACGTTTTCCTTCCAGGTCACTGGTTAACAACTTTTCCCATCTTGTGGGCCCCTGGCTCAAATTTGATAACCTTCATGGCCTCAGCCACATCTCTCACTTTTATTACATTATATTTTCATCAGCTTTTAATGTCTAAGGTAACAACAAAATGGAATGGAAAAACTGCATGTCTTATAAAGGCAAACAATAAATCTAAATTATCATATTGAAACAATACATGTGTTTCAGCCTCTCTGTGATGTACAGTACAAATATAAAGTCAAAATAAATGGGTTTTTTTTATGTTTCCAAAACAAGAACAAACGTCGTCGGTTCAAACAGATCCAAGGACCTTGAACCTTGCACCTTGGCTTCCGAAGAAGTCTCGGCGACATACATAGAACTCCTGCTCTGAACCATTGCAGCCACAGTCACAATCTCAACACCAACGCTACCAACACCATCACCGCGTAATCTTACTTAAAACACTTCTTCATCATCCCATATTCACCAAGCTCAAAGCGTCCCTTCACCACCATCACCACTCTCGCCAAACCTCCCTCCTTCAGGCATTCTGCCATGATGCTCTGTACGTCCACAGTGACTTTCCCTCAAGTCTGCCTTCAGGAATATCGTTCCTTCACTCCTCAGCACCAAGACACAAACCCAAGCATCGTGTTGGCCGGATCATTGGATAAAAACTCTTGGTCACACTTGGTGGCGTTATATCTCGCCCTTAAAGGCAGTTTCATCACCATTATCACGACTTTTACGGTCGATGAGGGTGTGTGGGTGGCGACGACCCTCACATTGATGACCGACACAAAGCCGCCTCCACCACGCAAGACGACGTCAGCTCACCGCCCTGCACATCCCTTAATTAGCAACCAACCTTCCTTTCCTCATCCTCCTCATCCTCCTCTTTCCCCTCCTACGCATCCTCCCTTTCCTCCTTCTACTCGTATTATCGGATGTAATCTTCACTTCAAACATGCACGCGTTTTCCTTCCATTCCTCTCGCTGGTGCAGCCCTGCATTCATCTCGTCTCCTTCCTCCCTCCTCCTTCCATCTCACTTTACTGTCCAATCTCTCATTATTCTGTGCTCTCACGGCGCACATCCCGCCGCGTCCCTTTTTAAAACATCCTTTTCATCATCACCCTAGTGCAAGGACGCCCCGTCCTTTAAAAGTTCCTTCTCCTTCATCTCCATCTCCATCTCCTCTTCTTTCTCTTGCTTCTCCTTTCCTTCCTTCCAAAACGTTCTCATTACTTTCCCCAAGAGTCCCAAACTCGTGGCACCGTCTCCCTTGGTCGGTAATTCGACCCATTACCCCCCCACCTTTGTCATTACTGTAATCCAATCATTCTCCTGCCTCGTCTATTTTCCTTATCTATTCCCTTTCCTTACAAACTCTCCCTCACTCTCCATACAATCACTCTCAAAGTTGTGGTCCTCTTCCTAGTAAGTTGTCGCTGCTCGTACCTTTCGTCAGTTCCACCTCCTTGCTTCTCCTTTACACCGGCTGCTGATCATCCCTCCACCCATCCCCAGCCCGCCTCCACCCTTCCACCCTCGCCAACACACTCATAATGGTCTAAATATTGCAGCTCAACCTTTGTGGGGAAGTCACATTTGACCACAACTGACCTGTCCATTAATTCTATAAGTGACTGCACATCATTGATGGTCTTAATAGTACAGATTTTGTGGAAATTAATATTGACTAGATAATATATAAAAGAGCAGTAAGTGTTATGAAATATTTAAAGTTATCATGTAAGATTTCAAAACTTCTTGATGCTCTATATAAAATGAAAGTAAAGGACTGAAATATTTAATAAAGTCTTTTTTTCCCTGACATTTAATTACGTGACTTACTCCTTAAATACTTAACTCACTATCGGTGTCTTCTACACTTTATTTAGCCCAACCTTTAGGAAACTTATATGGAGTCCCGCCTGTGCTGCCGTGTTTACACCTGATCTAGTTAAACATGTTTCTTCCAAATATCGACATCCACGTTTCATGTTGTGATGGCAGCAATCTTACATAGAGAATGTCACATCAAAGAGTAACTACCTAAGGCCTTCAAACTAGCCCCCGTAGCTTTCATTCCATTAAGTCATACATTTCAGTTTTTCAGAAAACCTATCAATGAGACTTATGTTAATAGGCAGCAGTCCATTCCGCTTTATTATTAGATATTTTCAAGTTTTTCGTAAAAAATCTCATGAAAATACTGCAATCTCAAATCATACTAAACACTTAATTATGTACTGTTTTAAGTTAATTGTCTTCCCCGCCCCGATGCGTACATCCCCACGGAGTAAGTGTTTCACGTGTGCGAGGCTCCACCTACACACCACAGACTACTCCTATTTGTCTAATCAACTTCCTCTTGTTTGCTAACTCTAATTTCCACTTTCTCTGATGCAGTACTATCCCTCTTGAATTATGCTGCTATTTCCTGCTGCTGCTCAACTGAACTTGCTTACTTATTGCATAACTAACCCCCACCCACTGTGGACCGCTGTTCAACACTGTTTCTAGAGTACAAGCTGACCGTTGTCTTCACTTCGCTTTCCCTTTTATTTCTATTCTTTTGAAACGTGTGGAATAGCATGCCTTCCTATGTTTTCCACTTTCCTATGGGTTATATATCTCCCCAGAGGAAAGCATCATGCCACCTCATAAACATTACAATTTCTTATTCACCGTCTGTTCCTTTAGGGAGAAGCTTGTAGCGAGTTTTTTTTTTCATTACCTCGTAAACTTTAATCATATGTGTAAACAAAGTCATGTTTTAACATTTTCCTTACGAGATATTTTCTTTGAGATCCCAAAAGGAGAGGTCGAGGTAAATATCCCAACAATGAAAAAATAGTTTTTAATTAGGAGACATAATTAATGGCGAGACGATAAAGAGATAAGGTTCAGGTGATTGACTATGTGGACTATTTCATTGAGCGATATTTTTCTTTTCTAATTTAATTTTTCCTCCACATTAGTCTAGACTCTCTCCTACCCACCTCTACTGAGACGTGCGAGGTTGTCATGCCAATGATGGTGATGTGTTTTGTCCTGAAACTATATATTCCAGCGAGTTAAAAGCAGGTAGTTATATAACCAGATCTGAGAAGGGAAGAGGAGGAAGGGAGTGTGGGACAGGAAGGGAAGGTGTGAGAGGTGAAGGTTGGTGAGAAATAGGGTGGCTATCTCGCCTCGTTCTCTCCCACGACCACTCCAATCATTACCTGTCCGTCCAGTCACTCATGTCAGCCGTGCCACTCACCGCCCCTCACCAACGCCTCTGTTTGGACTTACCTCAGCAAATTTGCGAAGGTAGTAAAATGTATTGAGGGAAAAAACGCTATAGCACAAGGGATTCAGCTGATGCTTCTCCGAAATTTCTGCTGCTCACCCTGCCTTTCTCTATATCAAAACCATGTACATACTTCCTTCCTTGTCTCATTCCAAAATCTAACGTTCCTTTCCCTTCCCATCCCGTTCCTCAATTCATCACTTTTTTCCTTCTTCAATAGCTCAACTCAACACCCTCCGCTGCCCTTTCTGGTCTCACTGTCCTCCCTCAGCAGCCACCAGGGTCAAGGTGACTCCAAAGTTAAGGGGTTTTAGGCTTGGGATAAAACATGGGAGTGCTGACATTCTCGGGTGAGCTACGCATCAGCAGGCGCATCGATGTACCCGGAAGGAGACCACAAAAAAAAAAGGATATTCTGTTATTTTGCAATACCAAAGCACATTTTCCCTGCAGCGTTTGGGTGACCTGAAATACCAAAGGCAAACACAAGACCACACCACCGCATACATCATCACACACCCCTTGTGGTGGTGGTGGTGGTGGTGGTGGTGGTGGTGGTGGTGGTGGTGGTGGTGGTGGTGGTGGTGGTGGTGGTGGTGGTGAGAAGGGTGATGTATTGTGGCTTGAGAAGGTGGCGGTGTATGATAGCATGTAGTGGTGTAGTGATGTATGTGTATGTGTATGTGTATGTGTATGTGATGAACGTTAATGTTTAGTGTACAATAGTAGTGTGGTGGTGGTGGTGTACTGTGTGTGCTAGGACGGAAAGTGGTGATATGGTGGGAATGGTGATGTGGTGCAAGGCTGAAGCTATATAGTGTGATGGTGAGTATAATAGCATTTAGTGGTATTGAAGTGGTGGTGTGTGTGTGTGTGTGTGTGTGTGTGTGTGTGTGTGTGTGTGTGTGTGTGTGTGTGTGTGTGTGTGTGTGTGTGTGTGTGTGTGTGTGTGTGTGTGTGTGTGTGTGTGTGTGTGTGTGTGTGTGTGTGTGTGTGTGTGTGTGTGTGTGTGTGCGTGTGTGCGTGTGTGTGTGGCGGGACTGGAGGCATGGCTACACGCCCACAATGGATGAGAGGGCGGCTGCTTCACACGTCACATTTCCATATTCGGGAATTGGTGTGAATATCGGGCTGCTGCTGTCTTTTAGCGCGGCCGTCACAGTGCCAGCGGTGACAGCATGAATATAAGGCACTTTGGGGCTGCTGGACGCTCTGTTTTAGACCGCCGTCACTGGGTTGTCAGAAGGTGCCTGTCTCTGCTCGCACCCGTCAAGAGCCTTCACAAAATACTAATCACGCGCATCGCTGCTTCAATAAGCTGTGCCTTCACCATGGAGCTTATTCCTTCCCTCACCAAACTTCAGGACGTGTATGTATGTCTTCCTCCTTTCCAATATGAATGAAAGTCTCACTTTATCTTCCTCTCTGCCTCAATAAACTTGAAATGTTCGCTAACTGTAAGCTTAAGATAAGTCTGAAATCGCTATAACGTGTTCTCCTGGTTCCCTCAATGCGCTTAGCCTTCAATAAATAGCTTCATCTTTGCCTTAACAAGTTTAAAGTCCACACTATACCGTATCTTCCTCTTCCTTGCTTCAATAACCTCAAAGATTTCGTCCCATACCTTTTTTGATATACCTTTACTATAAGATCAATAGGTTGATCCCTCGGCCAAGACAGCCGAGCCGCAACAAAGTCTAATATTTTACGGGGAAACTTTCCACGCCATAAAATCCCAAACTGGCTGCACTAATACTTCTTTATGTATATCAAAACTTAACACTTTATCTTGGCAAACTTCTCATTTCCAGCACGTATTAACGAGTGACGCGTAACTATGGATATTCACGAGTGGTTATTGTCCACCCTTTCTGAGATACATTATTCATCTGGCATCTTTGAGACACCATAAATATTACATCATAAAAACGTCCCTTTGTATGCAGTGGTGAGCTTTAATTTCTTCATGCAGTGTACTTGAAGGAGAGGAGAGGAGAGGAGAGGAGAGAGGAGAGAGGAGAGAGGAGAGAGGAGAGAGAAGAGAGGAGAGCAGGAAAAAATAACTATCACGACAACTTTAATATTTAAATTACACCGTTCAGGGGATGAATTTTTACAAGGAAGTCATTTTGCTGACGTTTACCGGTGGGTGACGCGCGACAGGTGACGGCAGGTGACGGCAAGGGACTGGAAAGGTGAGTGACGCCCTATTGAAGGTAGGTGAACACTCTTCCCTCGATCCTCTACTCCTTGTTCCTTCAGTGATGTTTTTATACACCAAAGAAGGAAGGAAAGAACAAACAAACGAAGGAAAGAGGAATGAGGGAAAAGGAGGAAGGAAGGAAGGAAGGAAGGAAGGAAGGAAGGAAGGAAGGAAGGAAGGAAGGAAGGAAGGAAGGAAAGAAAACAGGAATAAAGGGATGGATGAATGGCTGGATGGGTGGAGAGAGAGGTACAATGTGTAAAGAAGGATAGATAAAGAAAGATAGGAAGGCAGGATGATATAAAAGAGAAAGAAATGAATGAATGGAAAAAAGGGAGGTGTAGCAAGTACACAAGGAGGGGAAGGAAGAAAGACAACGAGGAAAAGTATGATGCACAGCTTCAAAAAAAGGAAAGAAGAAAAAGAACACATGCATAGAGAGAAAACAAAGAAAGGGGGGATGCGTTACAAATATATATAAAGAAATAAAAACAAAATAGAAAACAGAAGAGAAAGAAAGGAAGGAGAGAAGCAAACAAAAGAGACCTCCTCCTCCTCCTCCTCCTCCTCCTCCTCCTCCTCCTCCTCCTTTTGCTATCCCAAGCCTGAACTTTTACACACACCACCCGAGGCTGTGGTGAGGTACAGTCACTCGCTCCCCAC
>JAXIVD010005794.1:25000-27163 GCA_036785275.1 Cancer borealis
GTGCTCTGCCTCACGTCACATGCTCTGCTGCTGATCAGGCCTGCAGGTAAACCACCAAAGTTTCACTAGACGGCTCAGTATGAGTCCACTATGATATTGTCGGCAACAAATTCGTGAGCCAGCCAGACACCAACATTTGGATAACGTTTTGTGCCAATAACGGCTGGCAGATGTGGCGCGATAAAGAGTTGAGGAAAGAAACAGAAAAACAAAGCAAACAATCTGCAAATGTTTGCATAGGAAATAAATAGTAATAACAAAATTTAAATAATAACATATGGTATATGTGGGTGGTATTACTATTATTATTATTATGATTATTATCATCATAATTACTATTACTATCATTATCATTATCATTATTAATTATTATTATCATTATTATTATTATTATTATTATTATTATTATTGTTACTAGTGTTATCATTATCATTATCATTATTCATTATTATCATTATTATTATTATTATTATTATTATTGTTACTATTGTTATCATTATCATTATCATTATTATCATTATTATTATATTATTAATATTATAACTACTACAATTGGACTTATTATAAGAATGTGCGATCCAATCCTCTATCTACTATTCCCTTGCAACCGAGTCACGACACGAAGATGGAGGAGGAGGAGGAGGAGGAGGAGAGGAAGAGGAGGAGGAGAGGAGGAGGAGGAGGAGGCGGAGGAGGAGGAGGAGGAGGGAGAGAGGAGGAGGAGGAAGGAGGGGATAAGGAAGAAGAGAGAAAAAAAAAGAAACCAAGAAAAGAACAGGAGGAGGAGGAATGGGGAATGAACGTGAAAGAAAAACTCCCAGACGTTTAAATTTGGTGAGATGCATTCCGGTCCGAGATAATGAGGCAACATGTGTGAAAAAATGTGTGACTAAAGAATGAGAGAGAGAGAGAGAGAGAGAGAGAGAGAGAGAGAGAGAGAGAGAGAGAGAGAGAGAGAGAGAGAGAGAGAGAGAGAGAGAGAGAGAGAGAGAGAGAGAGAGAGAGAGAAAAAAAAAATTAATGCAAAGAAAATAATTGTAGGAGTATGATAAAAAATAAGATGCATAAATAATTGATGAGAAAAGAAATGTCACTTAAGATTGGGGTGAAAAAATTAAGATAAAGTTAACGAAAAATAAGATAAAATACAAGGAAAGATCAAATAAAGAGAGAGAGAGAGAGAGAGAGAGAGAGAGAGAGAGAGAGAGAGAGAGAGAGAGAGAGAGAGAGAGAGAGAGAGAGAGAGAGAGAGAGATTCAGAAAAGAATACAAAAAGTGGGGGATGGAAAGAGGGAGGAAAGTGAGGAGGAGAAAACGAACGCCATGAGAGGAAAGAGAGAGACACGGAGGAAGGAGAGAGGAAAGAGGAGGGAGTAGGAAAAGCGAGAAGAGGAAAGACAGTTAAGGGAGGGTGCATACCGAGAGAGAGAGAGAGAGAGAGAGAGAGAGAGAGAGAGAGGAGAGAGAGAGAGAGAGAGAGAGAGAGAGAGAGAGAGAAAGAGAGAGAGAGAGAGAGATGTGAAAGTGAAAGGAAGTCGATGGAGAGAGGGAAGGAGGAGGGAGAGAAGAGATGAACTCCGCAACAAAACGCTGAAAGGGAAGTGGAGAGAGAAAGGGAGAGGAAGAAGAGACAAGATGAAACAGAGAGGGACAATCAAGAGAGGGACTAGTAGTGGAAGGGAGGGAAGGAGGGTAAGGTAGGATGGAGGGAAAGAGTGAGGGAGGAAGGGGGAGAGAAAACATACAAGATCTCATAGGAAGCTGTGATTCAGGATTCTCTCCGGGACACCATGGGAGGGAGGGGAGGGAGGCAGGGAGGAGGAGGTGGAGGAGGGCGGAAAGAGGGGTGGAGAGATGGAGTACATGGAGGGAAGGAGGAGTGACACATGCTACAGACAATCTCAAACAACCTGACAACACACACACACACACACACACACACACACACACACACACACACACACACACACACACACACACACACACACACACACAGTACACTACAGTACAATCAATTGGATAAATGATAGATAAGAATATATAACCTAAAAAGAATAACACACATCATCAACACATCACCAAACTGCCTGGAAACATCACCACCATGTCTGCCAAAATCTGTCCTCTGGCGCATGCTTCCACCACCACCACCACCACCACCAC
>JAXIVD010005795.1:0-20000 GCA_036785275.1 Cancer borealis
AACTAGAAATGACTCGATATATTATTTTCTTTATTTTCTATTCCCTCGATAAGAAATGTAGATACTCTTAAGAACAAATCAAGGAATACATATACTTGAAGGAAAAAACAATAACGCATCGGGCAGGACAAATGAGGAGCATCTATGTAAATTTCTTTCACTTTGCTCTTTCACTATTTTATATATTACGCTATTTGAAGCAGAACATGTGTCAAGGATTATGTGTGTGTGTGTGTGTGTGTGTGTGTGTGTGTGTGTGTGTGTGTGTGTGTGTGTGTGTGTGTGTGTGTGTGTGTGTGTGTGTTGTAATTTGTGAAGAAAGAAGAAAAAATATGGTTCAAACAGATAGAATTTATTTCGATGGAGAGAAAGAATGTTTGAGTAAATAGGAGATGGGTAAGGAAAGAGGGATAAAAAAAACAGGTAGAGAGAAGAAAAGAGACACGAGATGAATGAACAGATGGATGGCAAGGGAGTGGAGGAGGAAGGTAAGGTTGTAGAGAATGGAGGTATGGGTGAAGGAAACGAGGTAAGGATAGAGAAAATAGGGAGGGGTTCAAGAAAAGATTTTGGGGTGTGTGAGGCTAGAATAACGAGGAACAGCTGATTGGACACACACACACACACACACACACACACACACACACACACACACACACACACACACACACACACACACACACACACACACACACGCGCACACGCACACGCACCCCCCACACACACGCGCACACACACACACACACACACACACACACACACACACACACACACACACACACACACACACACATACACACGTACACGCACACGCACACGCAGCCCCCCCCCCCCAAACACACACACACACAGTTTTCCTGATAACAAGCCACAACAACATCGAGGCCACACCACAGGGAGGAGAAAGAGTAGGAGGAGGAGGAGGAGGACGAGGAAGAGGAAGAGGACGAGGAAGAGGAGGAGGAGGAGGAGGAGGAGGAGGAGGAGGAGGAGGGAAGCGAATTGGTTAAGTTGTTGAATTGTTTGTATTAAGCCAAGGGCTTCTCATCATACTCAATATTTTCCTCTCTCTCTGTCTCTGTCTCTGTCTGACTGTCTGTCTCTCTCTCTCTCTCTCTCTCTCTCTCTCTCTCTCTCTCTCTGTCTCTCTCTCTCTCTCTCTCTCTCTCTCTCTCTCTCTCTCTCTCTCTCTCTCTCTCTCTCTCTCTCTCTCTCTCTCTCTGTTTGTGTCCTACCTACTGACTCTTTATTCACGTGCCAATAACTCTTTACTTATGTTTGTTTGTTTATTTGTTTTCCTGTGTGTGTGTGTGTGTGTGTGTGTGTGTGTGTGTGTGTGTGTGTGTGTGTGTGTGTGTGTGTGTGTGTGTGTGTGTGTGTGTGTGTGATATATCTTCCAGGCCTATGCACTATGTATGTGAGAATAAATTCATGTATGTGTATATGTATGAGTGTGTGTGTGTGTGTGTGTGTGTGTGTTAGTGTGTGTATGTGTGTATGTATGTGTGTGTGTGTGTGTATGTGTGTTAGTTTGAGTGTGTTTTGAAATATTAAGTGAAAACCATTAGTATGTAAATATTTTGTCGCTTTTCTCTCAACCCAACCAACTAACAGCTCTTTTTATGCTCCTCCTATAATTTATCCATGAAGAGAGAGAGAGGAAGGGAGATGGGAGTGTCCTGGTGCACCCTGTCATTAATTGTCACTTGCAGGGTCTTAGGCAATTACTCTGTCAATTAATAATGCATGTAAATCAGCCCCAAAGCCCTTGTTATGCCGGACCACTGTGACCCAAGGCAATTATTGTGCCATATTCATTAATTTTGCAATAATGATAGAGAGAGAGTTTGGTCTCTATATTTATCTTTTATTAATCTCTCTCTCTCTCTCTCTCTCTCTCTCTCTCTTCTTTTTCTCTTTCTCTCTCTCTCGTGTTGTAAATTCCCTTGTGAAGAACGTCCTATCTGAGAGAGAGAGAGAGAGAGAGAGAGAGAGAGAGAGAGAGAGAGAGAGAGAGAGAGAGAGAGAGAGAGAGAGAGAGAGAGAGAGAGAGAGAGAGAGAGAGAGCGTGAGAGAGAGAGAAAGGCTTTGAATGTCACATGGGCGTGATATAAGAGAACATTTTTACAGAAAGCCATTTGTATAAAACAAAATAATAGTCACTTTGTCTCTGTTTCTCTTTTGTCTGGCGCTCTCTTTCCATCTGTATCTGTCTCTTCTCCTGTCTATTTGTCTCTTTCTCTCTCTCTCTCTCTCTCTCTCTCTCTCTCTCTCTCTCTCTCCTCTCTCTCTCTCTCTCTCTCTCTCTCTCTCTCTCTCTCTCTCTCTCTTTCGTCCCCAATTAAGCACAAAAAATAGCTATCTGATCATTGACTTCACAAAAATGACGAAGGCGAATTTCCAGCCCGTTGTTTTTCGTGTCGGGGTTCGTAATGAAGGGAATCGGGAAGGGTCGTCAGGTTCCGGCCCTTAACAAGCAGCTGAAGGATGACCCGACGACAGCAAAGGGATATTCAGCCCTTTTTCTTTTAGACCAGAGCACGGAAACTATGAAAATAAAGTCAGGTGCAGTATATTGTAGTAATGATGTGGTGGTTGTGGGAGTATTATTATTATTATTATTATTATTATTATTATTATTATTATTATTATTAGTAGTAGTAGTAGTAGTAGTAGTAGTGGTGGTGGTTGTAGGTAATAGTAATGAGCTGGAGGAATAGGAGTAGGAGGAGGAGGAATAGGAGGAGGAGGAGGAGGAGGAGGAGGAGGAGGAGGAGGAGGAGGAGGAGGAGGAGGAGGAGGAGGAGGAGGAAAAGAAAGGATGCAACAGGTCGCGGAGAAGAAATATATCCTTAGTTTCTTACACAGGTAAGTGGTCACGGAAGGCTCTGTGCCTCACCTAAGAACCTTTTAAAACTAAAGGACATACCATGAAAATAAGATAAATAAAGAACATTAACATAATATTACAGTTATAGTTTAATGACAATTGAGAATGATAAAGAATAAACATATAATACCTACATTAGATAAAAAAAAAAATTGCAGACTCCATAATTATAGCAAAAAACGATAAAGATTCCTATGCTGTATGAAGGAGATCTTAAGAGGAAGACAGGTTTTAGTGGCATACCTTCGTGAGGAGGCGAAGGAGGATTCCCAAAGGAGGTTCAGGGAGATAAGAGCTTTCGGGGGTCGGGAGGAGGTGAGAGACTGGCTGGGTACTGAGACCAAGACGCTCTTAAAGGGGATTAACGGAGCATTAAGAGTCGGCAGGCATAAGATGGACTTTCAGGGTTTGTTTATCGTTGTGTCTCGCGAGGTGAGGGTGGCAACAAAGTGAGGGTGGGAGGGGGAAGGGAGCTCATACGTCGTTATTGTTGTCGTCATTATTGTTGTGTATTTTTCCACCACCACCAACATAACCTCCCCATTCCCCTCTTTTTCTTCTCCTTTTTCAGCCGTTTTTTTCTTCTCCTCTCCCCTACTTCCTCTATCCAACACGCCCTTGCCCTAACCTCTCATACACTCACCTCCTCAACAACACCCCCTCTTCACTTCACCCTCCTCCTTCCCCTCCTCTTTTTCCTTCTCCCCTCCATCGCTTCCCGTTCCTCCACCTCTCACTCCTCGGCCCTTCCCTTCCACACGCTCACTCCCTGAACATACCGCCTCCCCTTCCGCCAGCACGCGTCTAGAGCCCCACTGCACGTGTCCAAGGGCGCGTGATGGGCTGTCAGGAGGCTTTGGGTGGTGCAGGAGGAGGAGGAGGAGGAGGAGGAGGAGGAGGAGGAGGAGGAGGAAGAAGGGCAGACTAGCACCCTTGTCTAAGTTAATGAGTGTGGCCGCATGAGTAGGAGTGGCCACCTCGTTAGGCTTGTGCATGAGGTGCCTTGACGATGCACATTTATGGAGAGGGAATCTGGTAAGTCTCCCCCAATTACCGGTAATGACATCACTATATAGTCTAAGTTTTGCAATTCGATGGATTTTTTGTTTTTGTGGTGCGATATACTGTAAGATAAAAAAATTAGTAATAGTAATGCGCTTTATTAACTGTATATAGATAAGGGAATGAACAATAATTATGTGGATGAAAGAACAGTGAAAACGTAATGTTATAGAGATTTTGTAATTCTCGAGAAAACACGCATTATTTTTATTTGTAGTAGACACACACACACACACACACACACACACACACGCACACGCACACACACACACACACACACACACACACACACACACACACACACACACATACACACACGCAACTTGCCTCTATCACCATAATCACGACTAATCCCGCTTTGGACCAGAGTGCTTCCTTTGTTTTTGATAAAGAACCTCATTAGAGATTCCAGTCAAGCACATCCGAGACTCTCACTAAAGCTCCAGAGTTCATCCTACATCTGAGCTCCACCTTATTTTCGGCCTTAAACCCATGTCTGTGTCTTGGTATAATGGCGCTGCTCACTTGAGATGTGTAAGGAAGATGATGACGTGTGTTAATCTCGGGTGAAAATTCGTCCATTATCTTTGAGGAGCAACCACGAAAAAGTTTCTCTCCTTTAGGATGTGTGTGTGTGTGTGTGTGTGTGTGTGTGTGTGTGTGTGTGTGTGTGTGTGTGTGTGTGTGTGTGTGTGTGTGTGTGTGTGTGTGTGTGTGTGTGTGTGTCTGTGTTGGGTCCGTACTGTGGCAGTGAAGGAAGAGAGATGTGAAGGAATCCTCAGACGCATGTATGAGACTCAGAAGGTGTACTCTGGACGAGGTGTGTGAGTGGAAACAAAGGCGACTGTGGAGTGTGAATGAAGGGTATGAATGGGCATGTGTGGACGTTGAAGATTAAGCTGAGACTCTGACGAAACCCATGAATAGCCAACCAATGTCCTTGCTGACGACTAACAATGGAAATCCGACACTTCCTTCAAAACCATAGATCTAATCTGCTTCTCTTCTATTCATAAGCTTATCACACCTTCCCCGCTTTCCTTTCTTACCTTCCCTTCCATCTTAAAACTTTCTCCTTGTTCCTCGATTCCTTCGCTTTTTATCTTTGCATCCTCCTGCCTCCCTCGTCCCTTAGAGCCACGCCTTCCCCCTCCCGGTGCATCAGGTGAAGGTTCACATCAGCGAGGCTTTCACCTGGAGGCTACGAGGAACAATGGTGGTGATGATGTTATTGTGGCGAGGCTGACCACTGATGGCTCCTCCCAGGTCCTCTGCCTCACCCCACCACTCCTGCGTCCCCAACACTCCCTAAATTCCTGACATCGCACCTCGTCACCCCGTATGTACTACTCCTATCCCTCTTGACACCCCTCTCCCCTCGCCACACTAACGGCCGTTCTGTCATCCCTGAATTTTACGGCACACTGCGTCACCCCGCCGGGCCTCGCACACTCCTCTCGTCACGCCTCGCACGCCATCCTCCTCACCGCAGGATTTTACTGACAAATCTTCCACTCTACATGTAACAAGTGACGTGTTTTGATAGTTTGATTTAAGACTCAGAGCGAAATTGTCTTTTTTTTTTAGTTAATATAGCTTATCCCATGTTCATTTTTATCATTATTGCCTTAGAAAGTTCAACACATTTGAAACCACAAATTACTGATGGAATTCATATAAAAAAAATATGATGTATCTAGCGTGTGGTTTTCTCTTCTAACCTCCTTTACGTTGCCACATTTCCGTTCCCTTTATATTCTTTCTCTTATTGAATCATATTACATTACTATTCTCTTTTTCCTTGATATCCTTTTTTTATTACCATCGCATATTCTTCTTCTTCCTTGAAATATTCTAAAATTTCTCTTCATCCTCCCTCATTACAGTTTCTATAATCCTCTTAATCCTCTTCTTGATTCTTTATAATATTCTTTTCCTTTGACTATTCTTAATATATAATTCTTTCTTTACTCTTCTCTTCAACTTTTGATTAGTATTTTCACCTTTGCTCTATTCCGTTCATATCCTCTTCATGTTGCGGTGTGATGGCGTTGAGGAGCACCACGCATCATTCTCCCACACTGGACAGCCTCAAAGCGTGCGGCTCCAGTATCCTATTTAATTATTTTTCCATCGGTAAATATTGGTCTTTGGGCGAGGTCTTTCATCTCTCCGCCGCAGGTGATGTGGCAAAAGAAAGACCACGTTGCCCCAGGAGACCCATGTGTGTGTGTGTGTGTGTGTGTGTGTGTGTGTGTGTGTGTGTGTGTGTGTGTGTGTGTGTGTGTGTGTGTGTGTGTGTGTGTATTTATGTGGTGGATGTGTGTTTGTGTGTGTGAGAGGTTGGACTGTATTGCAACATTTATTTATACCTTTTATTTAACCAATTAACAGAACACACACACACACACACACACACACACACACACACACACACACACACACACACACACACACACACACACTCACACTCACACACACACACACACACACACACTCACACACACACACACACACACACACACACACACACACTCACACTCACACACACACACACACACACACACACACACACACACACACACACTACAGTCTAACAATTATCACTCACCACCACCACACAAACTACAATCACCAGTAAAACTTAAAACAAACATAATTAAGTAAAAAAAACGTATACCCCCGAAAAAAAAAAAAATTCGTCCAGCGTCATCAATGTACCATAATTAATCAGCATCACACGAGACTGCACTAATGGCGACACAACCTTTAATTTAACTAATCAAATCGCCCGTCAAGGCAAGCAGAGCAGGCAGTGAGCTGAACCCAAAGAAAATTATACACAAATAATGAGGCCAATGGTGAAATCTTCGTTATAATCATGCGGGAAACTTGTCCGGTTCAATTATTTTTTTCCTACATTATTTGTTTTGGAGACCATTGGAGACGCTGGGAGGAAGAGGCAGTGTGGCGAAGGCGAGGAGGAAGACCTGCTGATATGTTTATTTAATTATGGGAACCCACGCGGCGACTGGCAGCGACACAGCAGGAGGAGGAAGAGGAGGAGGAGGAGGAGGAGAAGGAGGAGGAGGAGGAGGAGGAGGAGGAGGAGGAGGAGGAGGAGGAGTGCAACGCTGCAGTATCTCAATATATCATGCACCCTTTCTACGTACATATACACCCTTTGCCTCGCCTCCCCAACCAATCCTTGCTTCTTTAATGTTTCATCGCCGCAGCCTCCTTCCTTCCCCATGCATCCCAGGCCTTCCCAGCACGTCTATCCTCGGCCCAACACAGCCTCCGATCAACACACATATCTACTATATACCTCCATCTAAGGGCGGAACGAACATACTCAACGTTTCTTCCCCGCTCGACACCTTGATGAGTTTCTTCCTGTATATTGAGGCTATTTGGAACAACTACATATTAACCTAATTGGTGCCCACTATTCAGACAGGATGCTTCAAGCCCTGTCTCCCCCGCCGCTCGTTCAGACACTATCAGACAAAGGCACCGGAGTCAGGCAAGCGCTCAGGCTTGTGTAGGTAATGGTGGAGATCAAACACACATATAATTGGTGGAAATTTCGATGTGATTGCTCGTTGTGCTGCGTTATGAGCTTCGTGGAGGGCGAGGCTGCCTTGCATGAATGCTGTCAGGAGAGGATGTGCTGCGTCAAGGAAGAAGCAAAGACACCCCGAACACCTCCATGCATGTAACCTTGAACTGCACTAACATGTTCCCAATGGTGGATCAAGAAAGAAAACAAGTCTCGTGTAAGATCCAAAAACATTTGTAGAGACAACATAAAATCTACTAAGATTATAATGCTAAGACCACCGGGAAGGACTTTCAATCACTCTAAACGCTCCCTTCAATTATGTCAAAAGGTAAATTAGACATCAAGAAAGGACGGCTGCCGCGGCCATGACAGAGTTTTAACCCGGCAAAGTGGTTCCCATCAAGCAACTAATTCACATGCCCCCACAACGCACATCACTCTCCATTAGAGTCCCCACGGCACAGTTAAGGTGGAACTCGTTTCTGTCTTTCCCATAATCAAGAGTCCTGTATTTCCTCCTAACTACTCCTGTTTCTCTCCTGCATACTGAGCTCCCGTCTGTCAGATCTTCAGCAAGGTTTATCGTCTGTTTCTCTTGGCATAACAAGCTACTTAGAATACTAATATGTTTAAATGCCCGCGGGTCTCACTCATATCGTGACCCAACACCAACACACTGTGAATGCAGGTTGTCCGCAGGAGATCAAATTATTTCAATCATATTTTCTTTTATTTTTACGTCAAAAGCTAACATCAGGTAATGGAAGGAGAGTAAAACTTGCGTGCTTTAAACAATAAAAACTCATGAAACTATTTGTCATTTTGCAAATCTTTGGTGTATGCAAATTGTGTGGCAATAAAATAGTCACAGCACACAACCACAAAGTTCTTGGGGGCAAGTTACATACAGTACAGTAGCAGCGAAGCAATTTCCTTAACGGAGAGGCACCAAGGTTGTAAGCTCAACCCTGCAATGCTCAGGTCTCCAGGCAGCGTAACCATTTTTATTAAGTAAGCAAGTTAGAATTAGGCGCCATTAGTATTCATGATGGAGGTGCAGCTCTCGGAGGGCCGACTGTACCTTAAGGCGGCAGCTGCATACAGAGCCGCGGCTGCTCCTCGCCCTGAGACGCTTGTACGATACTCAGGCCGTGGCAGCCTTACAAACTACGTGCACAGACACCTTATTGTTGTATTATTCGTATCTCGCCCAACCAAGCCAGAGTATGGGGTCGTATTTTGCTATTCATGTCGAAGCTAAAGTGTTCCGAGTGACTCCCTCGACTCTGGAAAACTGTTGGATGAGCTGTGTTCATTTGTTCTTTGTGTTCTTTCATCCATCGTTTAAATGCTATTGAACAAAACATGGACATTTAATATTAGAATCTAAAGTGTATCTGTCACTTAACTTCCACCCCGCCCCATCCCCCTTCCAGTTCCGTGATGCCCCGCCGTGACCAACCAAACTTCCGCACACAATGTAGTGTCACGTGCTTGTAAACTGTAACTCCAGAAGCCAACCTCGGTAATCCTCGTGGTCTGAGCCTTCGTCTTCCTCACGCCGGGAAGCGATACGTCAGTGAGTTTGTGAGTTGACCGAGTCTGTTCGGCTCATCTTGGCGGGAATCTGTTATCATTTGCTGTGTTTTCTATTATTTTTCTCCTTTATCTTCCGTTTTTTTGTTGTTTCCTTCTTCGTCGTCTTATTTATTGTTTTTTTAATTCTTTATTCATTTCCTTTTTTCTTGGTGTCAGATTTAATTTCAATTTATAAATTTCAAATCAAGTATGAATTTATAACGACTTTCTGCACGGTCACTCCTTTTCTTTTTATTCTAAGATACATTATTACTTATGTTCTTTTATTTACAAGCATATTGAGGCCAGCCAGCACAACCAGAATTTTCATATATAAGAAAGGTCTGAGTTGATGCAGACTGACAATAATTTAATATTACCAAACATTATTTTACCCTTCACTTCTTCACTACAACACTCACAACATAATGTAATATACCTACGCGATGCCACATTGTACAAGTCTGTCATACACCTTACTTGTACTGCTGCGTAACCTACTACCTGTGATTGATATTAATACCTGTCTTACTCTACATTACCGGTACTGATTTAAACTACCTACGATACTCTACATTATATCGGCTTTACTATGTTCTTTGTATTAATTTACACTATTAATACTTTCTATACTCCACAGCCCTCTTCCTCTTTACTATCCTCCCTCACTCCAGCTCCCTCGCTCCTTCCAGCTCCCTTTAGACAAACTATCTGTATTTCCTTTCGCCATTTCTGAGACAGGGAAGGGAAGGGGAGGAAGAAGAGAAAGGATTAGAAAATTGATCGCCTAAGAAATACATGACGTGGATGAAGAAGAATCGGATAATAAAAGGAATATTGATGCATATGACATGTGAGGCGCTTATAAGTCGATAGATCTGAGAATAGAAGGAAGTACGTGTGACAAACGAGCGCCAGGGTGAGAAAAACACGCAAGTTGTACGATAGAATGCGACATAGGAGAAGTATGTTCCGGGAAGCCGCCAGCGTTATGAAGGGAATGCGCGGAGAATACGATACGTGCAAAAAAATAAATAATAGTATATGACAAAGAAAGACTTAGTGCATGCAGGCGGAAGGTGCAGAAAGCAATGTCAGTTATTTTTTTCTTTTTCTTTACAGCGGTTGATTGAGTGAGAATAAATCATGAAGGTTTGTAAGTGATACGGGTGAAGGTGAAATAAATGTACGTATATGAATTTACTTTACTATTTACTGTTTATTATTTACTGGAGAATTATAAGTTAAATTTTTGTTCTTGCCTGTTTTTGTGTCTTTCGCTCTGTCTTCCCTGTGGACGCAGTTAAGGACGCATTACTCCACATAAATTCTAACAATACATCATCCTGCCCCTTAATTCCCTTACAAGGTCATTCATTATCATTCCCTGGGGCTCTTGTGACGAAGGAACGACCCACGCCCCTCCCTCACGCCCACACACACACACACACACACACACACACACACACACACACACACACACACACACACACACACACAGACACACACACAGACACACACACACACACACACACACACACACACACACACACACACACACACACACACACACGTAGAGGTCTAGTGAGAGGGGGAAAAAGATGTATTAGAATTAAGCCTGGTTGGTTGGGTGGGGCTTTACAACTGCTCTGGCCGCCATTTTTCCAGATCTTTATTGACCTGGAATCGACGTAGATTACTGGAATCATGGAATTTTGACGTCTCTAATGCGGGTTACGGGCGAGGAGAAATTTACAGCAAGGGAGCAGAGTTACGATCCAGCCGCACACCACGAGTATAAAGTTCCAGCTCAGAGTAGTTCTTGGCACGGCAGGCTGTGTGTGTGTGTGTGTGTGTGTGTGTGTGTGTGTGTGTGTGTGTGTGTGTGTGTGTGTGTGTGTGTTTGTGTCTGTGTGTGTGTGTGTGTGTGTGTGTGTGTGTGTGTGTGTGTGTGTGTGTGTGTGTGTGTGTGTGTGTGTGTGTGTGTGTGTGTGTGTGTTATTTTATTGTGCGTGTGAACCAGTACCACATATACGATTGCTGTATAAAAAAAAAAGCTACTAGGGGCACGCTGGGTCTGCTCTTCAGCATACAAAAAAAGGCAGAGTGACTCCTATAGACCAAAAATAAAAGAATAAGGTCAGTTCATGCCTCACAAAAAGTAATATTCGTTTCAGTTGTTCTTTCGCTTTCCGTGTGAAGTTATTTGACAGTAATCCCACCTTTAAGCACGCTGTACCCACCCTTCTCTGGTAGCTCGTAAGTGGTGCAAGTGGTAAGTACAGTGGAGATTGCAATCCAGAACTGGTGAAACACGAGGCTAATTTGTTTCGTGAATACTGCATCAAACTGTCTTTCGGTTATCTTCGTATTTAGTGAGATAAGAATCCGCGTATTTTTGGTTTAGTACAATGGCGAGGTTTTATTCAGTCACAAACTATTTTAAGCTCACTATAATAGTCACGTTTATTGTTATATGAGTTTGCCTTTCATGCATGGAGTGTACTCGTTTTCGTTTCCCTGACTAGACACTCATAGGATAATGCTATCCTCGAAACATTCAAGGATCGTTATATCTTCCCTGCGTGGTGCTCAGTGCAGTGTCCTTCCTATGTGTGTTCTATAAATGGAGACATAATTGTGCGGACAAAACCACATCAACTGATTTAGGTTAAGTTATTTTCATTCATTTTACGTCCTGTACAGGTTTGTGTAATAATAAGATCGGTGGATGGAAATGAACTTACTGGAAAAAAAAAATGAGGGTAGATAAATTTATACGTATTTTGTATATAGGTCAGTTATATAAAACTTAACTTAAAATTTTCATTGAATTATCCTATTGTTCAGATATTTACGTACATCCTACTATAGCCAAACTCTCGAAAAATAATATGAAAGCGTCTGAGGAAACGAGACTGAAGCCAACCACCTTTACCTCATAAGAGATCCATTCACTGTAACAATTACTGAACACAACATAACCTCACTCAGTATGAATTCCGTAAAAGCAGGACTAGAAACATGATCCAAGACATATTCATCGCATGTGAACACAGTAAAAAGCGACTAAGTGAATGGCATTAAGTGAAGGAACGTGAACACAATGCATCAAGTGTTGCTCTGGGCACGAAGTACTTGTGTTTCAGTCAAATGTATCAACACGAGTTCCAACATTAGTGAAGGTAATTGCATTTGCTACAGAGTTCCAGTGACAAACTATTTACCTTCTCTCGTTTCGATGCTGAATTGGTCCCTTGTCATGAGTGAAGTATGTACACGCTTGGGTGCTGCAACGCTGCGTTCTACTCGGCGTTGGTATGGGAGGACACTTTTCCAGAGAGCAAAATACACACAAAAAGGCAGACTGGCAAATACAGATAATTATAGGTAGATAAGGATAAAATGCATATTGATAAATCATATGTATATAAATGTGTGTGTGTGTGTGTGTGTGTGTGTGTGTGTGTGTGTGTGTGTGTGTGTGTGTGTGTGTGTGTGTGTGTGTGTGTGTGTGTGTGTGTGCGCGCGCGCGCGTGTGTGTATGTGCGTGTGCCTCTTAGTCATAGTCCGTTCTGATTAGCTTCAAGGACAAGTGTCTCTCAAGAGTTGGACATCATGCTCCTTATCCGCGACCTAAATGCAGACAATTGGCCGAGGTCTTGCGGTCAATATTATCAGGCATTTTATCCCTTAGCTTTACCATAAGATCAGTCCCATTGTAGTTATTCAATAGTGCAAGTAACAAGAGCTACTGAGGGTTAAACGAATCCTTATATTTTCTATCATATTGTAAAAATGTGCAACTTTGTATGTTTTCTGATATCATAAGATTTTGTTTATCATCTACACATACTAATTGGGATAAGGAACCAGGTAACGAACGACAATCTCCAGAAATTGAAGTCCCATGCGTGGAACTTCAATATTATGTACTTTTCACGGAGTCCTGACAACCATTTAGCATCAAGACAGGTGAGCTACTCCTGTCTATTTAAAGGAGTAGTCGCCTCAGTGAATCTAGTATAGTGGCAGATTATTCCCGTTTCTCCTTTTAGGCTGGTATGCCATGGCCGTCCACTGTAAGAACTCTCCTCATACCCTGCATCATAAACTCTATCAAGAGATGGGGAGGAAAGGCACTCAACTGCACTACTTTATTTGGTTATTATTGATATTGCATTCGTGAGTTTAAATCAGTGTATGCAGAGCGACATTCATTCTTAGTGTGCATGCAGTTCCCTCACTACTGGTCAAGGTAATAAACATTCTATATATCTATAAAGGTCATCACGAAGCGAGTGAATTTGCAAATGTAGACGTGTGAGAAATCTAAAAACAGTAAGTCGTACACACGCTTTCATTCTTGTAATAAACAGAACACGTACAGAAAAAGAGATAAAGATAGAGATAGAGATAGATAGATAGATAGATAGATAGAGAGAGAGAAAAAATAAAAGGTTGTCATTCGAGTTTCAATGTTTAATATTACTTCGACCAGGGGGCGTGTTAGCCAAGTCCGTTTGCGCATGATTCACGATTATGAGAAACCCGAGACGCCCGTCGCTTGGCCGTTGTAACGAGAGCGACATTGGGAATAATTCAGCTGCATTGTCGACAGAAATACCTTTATCAAATATTAAATACGTCACAAACACTCTTCCCCCTCCTGCCCTTCTCCTTCCCTGCCTCCTTCTCCCTGTCCTGCCCACCGCCTCTGCCGCCCACTGAGGGACAGAGGTATCAGGTGACACTGCCGCAGACGTATTGGCCTCCAGCACGCCCTCCGTCTGCCACCCGGTTCTGCTTCGGTCCTTTTGTTGTGGCCTCAAGGTAAGCTTCTAGGAAGTGCGTCCAGTCTGTTTGGTGGCGGCTTTCTGCTTTCTTTAACCCATGTAACTTGACCACCTCGTACCGTCACCCGCCACCACTGTCGCCACCACCACCATTACCACGACTATTAGTTCTAACTATAACCTGCACAACACTATTCTTATTACTTATAACCATCGCCTCACCTTCAACTACACCTCCATCCTACAGTTCCCTCATCCTCCTTTTCCCACATTAATTGAAAGATACATTATTTTTTCTATTCTGCTTACACTCAAGTATTTTTTTTTCTTTTTCCTACTTTCCAATTAAGAGCTTTTTCCCTTCTTCTCCGATTTCCCTCGCCTACCCATCTGCCTTCCTCTCTTATTCCACTTGGCGTGGTCGGAAGGGCAGGTAGGGAGGGAAGTTGGACAGGGACAGGCACAGGTGGGGAGCAGGAGGTCCACGTAAGGCAGGTGACAAGAGACCACGTCAATAATTGTCGAGTTGCTCAGTACACCTAAGGGATACCTGGCCATGGCCCTCACCTGATACACGATACCTTGCCTGCACACCAACACACCTGTGTAAACACACACACACACACACACACATACATACACATACACATACACATACACATACACATATACATATACACACACACACACACACACACACACACACACACACACACACACACACACACACACACACACACACACACACACACACACACACACACACACACACACACACACACACACACACACACACACACACACACACACACACACACACACATACACACACTAGAAAACTGTCCCCACCCGTGCAGGTATCGAATATCCTATCTCGCGTGTGTCAATCCTCCACGTGTCGCCTCGCACGCTCCACTCTGACTTATGCTCCAAGTCCGAGGTGTAATGAGAGACCCGACCTGTGTGCACCTCCATTAGGAATAAATTGTCGCCGATATAAACTTCACTGGCACACTAATGATTTTAGATTCTTTCGTGTCCGCGACTGGCTTCTCCAAAAAATAAATTCGCAGCTAAAATAATGGCTCTGACACACTCCACCTTTGAAGTTAGTAGAGATAAATTTGGTGTGCTGCAAAAACAACTCCGAAATAATTAGTCTCCAGCAGTGTATGTAATTTGGATAAGAAAGCTAGTTACACCCTGACGCAGTGACACAGTAAGGGACACACACTGACTGGCACCGAAGTAGCTGTCTGTAATCGCGCTGCAGCAATAGAAAATGGTGGTGCAGTCACTCGCGGCCACTGACATATAGGACGTAACTATTAGCATTACTACCAACACCATCGTTACCACCCCACCTCCACCACCATCATTGTTACCAACACCACCACTTCCTTCAAGAATGATAGCTAAGAGTTCAAGGAAAAAATGTCGTAAGAATAATACAGGAACAGTGAAAATGTGTCACGTACTGTACAATCGACATTTTGTTCATAAGAATGGTGAAGCAGAGGAGTGAGACTTGTTAGATCCTTTTAAGGGTAAAACTAAATTAAAAATCCAATGACAAAGAGAACATTTCGGAGAGACCACAGCAGGCAAGCAGGCCGGTGCAGGGAACTTGTGGCAGGTTGAGAGGGGCGTACTGATAGCATACACAAAGCGATAGGTTAATACGAGGGTAAGGGATAAAGGCTCCTAAACCAGACCGTGGCTCCGTAACCTTCTCCAACCTTGCCCGCGACACTTTCCTGATATACAGATACCAACTTTGGCTCCTTTATGAGGCCGTAAAGTTATGGGGTAAATATTTTGGAACCGCTTGTAACTTGGCCTCAATAACCTCACCTTCCTCCTAGGTTCATTGTCCTTGCAGCGGCGGGAGATAATAAAGAAATAACAATGGGATCCTACTCATCTTCCACCGTACCTACAGCAGCGTTGTAAGGCGAGTGTGGAGAGAGAAAGACAAACGTTACCTTTTTTTTCTCTCTCTTCACGACCTACATCCAACACCACAGCCTGCCTCTGTGTGACGCCGCGGGGGGTCATAGGGAAGGGAAAGAGAGAGAGAGGGAAGGAAGAGGGAGGAACAGAGGGTAGGTAGAGAGGGAGGGAGGAGAGATGAGGACATAAACAAAACTCCACATGTGTCCACCTTCATAACACACCGCCGACACCTGACACCTGACACCACCCCGAACCTAGTTTATGCACACACACACACACACACACACGGTAGTACTCTCTCTCTCTCTCTCTCTCTCTCTCTCTCTCTCTCTCTCTCTCTCTCTCTCTCTCTCTCTCTCTCTCTCTCTCTCTCTCTCTCTCTCTCTCTCTCTCTCTCTCTCTCTCTCTCTCTCTTTCTTTCTCTCGCTGTACAGACTGACTGCCCTCATTTCATTTCCAGAGTCCCACACGCCAAACTTTACCTAGCCTCGGAAGAAAGCCAACACCTCTTCGGGAAACCTTAGAAACTCCATCAGCAAGGCACGGTAGGGGGTGAATGAAAGACTCGCTTGTAAATTACTTCACTTGATGACTAGTGATGAAGGAAATGAGGAGGAAGCAATGCCACGTGAGTATTGAGCGTGTGTGTGTTGCTGCCGCGTTGTAAGACCTGTTTTACTCACTGTTCACTATCCACGGAAACACTGAATAACGTATAGTGATAGTGATGATGATGATGATGCTGATGACGATGATGATGATGGTGGTTATGATGGTGATGAGGAAAAAAAGAAAGAAAGAAAGAAAAAAAAGAAAGAAAGAATGAAAGAATCGTAAGACAAAGAAACATAATTCCTATTTCTATTTTTGTTCTTTGTTTCGTGAGAAGTAGTAACGAACCGGTTCTGTTTCTGTTTAATTATAGTTTTCTTTCACACAAAGCAAATAAAAAACCCATCAGTCACTACTACTACTACTACTGCTACTACTACTACTACTACTACTACTACTACTAACTACTACTACTACTACTACTACTACTACTATTAACAACAACAACAACAATGATAATGATAAATGTTAAGACAAACACGAAACTCCTTAATGAATACAAAACACTACATACGGGAAGCAAACACCATTTGTACCCCAAGACACAAGTGATAGGAATGATTAGCGTGTTGCACCTGTTCATTACCGTAGTGCCAGGTGGAAGGAGTGCCAAGAAGGAATGGGATCAGGTGAGTGCCAACACTAATTGTCATAAGATTTGAAAACATAATCAAACTTGCAGTGTGTGTGTGTGTGTGTGTGTGTGTGTGTGTGTGTGTGTGTGTGTGTGTGTGTGTGTGTGTGTGTGTGTGTGTGTGTGTGTGTTATTGCACGGATTGTGAGGACCAGCAGCAAGAGAAGAGGAAAGAAATAATGCTACTTTTCTTTCTTCCCTAAATTTTTTCTGACCCATGTACTGTGTGTTGCCTCGTGTGCAGTACAGCCCGTCAGCACCTCAGTACCTTAGCACCTTAGCCTCAGCACCTCAAGCATCACAGCAGAACACACTAGGAAAGGATTGTGTTCCTCCTTGTACCAGCGACATGTAGTACGTTTTATAAGTGTGTTTCTATACCACACGGGAAAAGAAGAGAGTAAGGTGAGTGAAACACCAAACAGCAGCTGACATCTTTCCGTAAACATGAATGGATATAATCGGCATTAACACGAATATTAGTTAACAAAACGTAAGATATGATGTTATGAAAGTATGAAACACATTTACATCATTACCTGCACCTCACAATACTGCTACGTTCCCATCAGCCACACTATGACCTCATCCACCTCTCATAGTACTGTGTGGTCATCCAACACCAGGGATGTCATAGCCCAGATACGTTCAAGAGGGCGAGGCAGAGTGAGCGTAAATAAACATTGCTCCAAAAGGCTCGCTGTGGCAATCCCGTAAGCGAGGCTGAGCTTTAAAGCGAACCAGTTTTGAATTGTTTATTGCAATGTCCTGGAGGGGGAAAGATAGGGACAGGTAGGTTGGGGGATAGGGAGGGGGTGCAGAGGGAGATGGGGTAGGTCAAAAAAGTTTTCATTCCAGTTATGAATGACTTCACCGAAACATTTATTACAGGCTTTGCTATCCTCGAATTCGGGCTAATGCATTTTATTATTTCAGTGGAGCGTATACCGTTCAATTAAATTCTGTCCAATATAATAATCTTAAATTTTCAGCCACACAAAAATTATTGATGCCAATGTACGTATTATTGCATTTGTATTTTCAGGAGGTGCAGTAGCGTGTTTCTAGTTTATTGGACGCGTAACAACTTCCTTGCCACCCTCCCTCACCCTATGGCCTGCCTCCAACTCTTTCACTCATTACTACTACCAACCATAACTCACGTATTGCAGTTATTTTATTGCCAATTCACAAGTAAAATTCAGAATTTTTTTTTTCTTCTGGCCGTTTCTCTTGTACTGGAAAATATTTGTCCCACAAACCTAAGGTAGATAATGAAATTATGTCTACTCTCTCTCTCTCTCTCTCTCTCTCTCTCTCTCTCTCTCTCTCTCTCTCTCTCTCTCTCTCTCTCTCTCTCTCTCTCTCTCTCTCTCTCTCTCTCTCTCTCTCTCTCTCTCTCTCTCTTCAATGAGGAAGTAACAGGTGCAGCCCCCCCTCCTATAAACAACACCATGATGTAGTAGGTTCACCACCAAGGCCACAATGACCCGCGGCGAGGTCCTTCTAAACCCAATTATCGGTCGCTCTCACTCGGACACTCCGGTGAGCCTGGTGCCGAAATTCAATGGCAAGAACCAGCTCGGGCCACTTGCCGCGCCACCGCCACTAAATCATCCCGCGCCCCTCCGTCCCTCAACTCTACAGGACCGATCATTAAAATCGCAGGGATACACTTCAACAAATACACCTGTTAGCCGATAAGATACCTGACAAACGCCACCGGTGTAAGATATATGGATCGACAAATGAACTCGTCAGCACAGGTGGAGGTGGTGAGACAAGGGCAGGAGGCAGGGAAGGAGGGAGAGGAGGGACGCGGCGGGTGATAACGACCGAGTAATGCCAACAGTGTGAGCTAATGTGCTTCTGATTATTTCTGCCACAACAACAAAGGTTCGAGGCGCCACTCGCCCGAGCAGCCAGACTGTGGTATTATAGACTCATTAGTCGTTGCCAGGCGGCTTATGAGGCCCGTCCCTGCCGCTAATGTCTCCACACACGATTGATGATTACAATATACCCGAAGATCTTCACCATCTCTTACCTCTTCCACCACGCCTCCAGACCCACCCATCTCCACCCTCCCATACGTTACCCTTCCTCCCTCGCTCCCACCCTCATTTCTTCCTTTCTCTCTCTCTTTAAGCAACAAGAGAGAGAGGAAGATATTAGTGAGGTTTTACAGTGTTGGTTTGGGTGAGCAGGCGATTAACTATTACTAGGTAAGGAGGGCGAGCATCTCCTCCCGCTGTGTAAGTCTTCCCCGCCCAACACTCTACGTTTACCTTCATATCGCAAGTGATTAAATCTCATCACGCCTTGCCTTCATCCCCTCCCCTTGTAATCATCGCAGCGCCACCTCCCTCTCCTTCCCCAGACCTTCAGACACAAACACACACACACACACACACACACACACACACACACACACACACACACACACACACACAGACACATAGACACATAGACACACACAGACACACACGCACACGCACACGCACACACACACACACACACACACACACACACACACACACACACACACACACACACACACACACATACGTCATCAAACCGCGTACCATAAACACCCCAGGTATATGTAACATTAATCTACGTCTTAACCCGATAAATCCAACAGGTCCAAACACCTGCCCTTCACCTGGTCCTGAGGCGCTGACCAGCCCCTCCCTCGTCGTGTTCTGCCCCACAAACACCACAGTTAGAAGACGACTGCTCCGCACCTTATCAGATCATCAAACTGAAGGCAATTAAGTGTTGTACGTACCTCGTGGTCTTGACTCACAACTGCTGTCAAACCCAAGGTGCGCCACGAAAACCTGAGGAAGAATACGGTATTGTGAAAATAATGAATACAACCCTAAAGGGAAGCAGCTCAGGGAA
>JAXIVD010005796.1:0-7500 GCA_036785275.1 Cancer borealis
CTGTGACAGCCAATCAAATATCATTCTTCCAATCTTGCCTTTTTCAGCATTTTCTTTTTAATGGCTGTCATTAGTTATCCTTCCCTACTTCCTCCACTCCACTCCTCCTCTTGTTGTCTAACCTCACCAAAAACAAAAACACACTCTGCTTCACCATCACCATTCTCACTCAACATTCTTCACCTTCTATTTTACCCTATTTACTCTATTCACCACAACCATCACCACCTTCATTGACATTGCTCACTATCTCTGTCTTTGTGAGGAGGAGGAGGAGGAGGAGGAGGAGGAGGAGGAGGATCATCTACTTGTTTTTCCCTTCACAAAATTCTTCATAAATCATTCTTGTAAGCCATGTGACCTCAATTTACAAGTTTAACCTAGTATGTCCTTTCTCTTGACTCCTTTTTTTTCCTCGCAAAGGTCAGCAGTGGGTTTTTTTCCTCTCTCTTTTTTTTCTCTTTCTCTCTCTCTCTCTCTCTCTCTCTCTCTCTCTCTCTCTCTCTCTCTCTCTCTCTCTCTCTCTCTCTCTCTCTCTCTCTCTCTCTCTCTTTCTTTCACCCCGTTCTTTACCCTCCTGGCGTTCCTCTGCTTCCTTCATCATCCTCACACGTCCTCCTTTCACATCATTCATCTTTCTTTATTTTCCTTTTCATCGGGTTGTCGCTGCCTTCATCAAGGTCCTCTCTCTCTCTTCTCTCTTCTCTCTTCTCTCTCTCTCTCTCTCTCTCTCTCTCTCTCTCTCTCTCTCTCTCTCTCTCTCTCTCGTTTCTTTATCTAAATTGTTACTCCCTATACAGACTATTCTAAAGTTCTTCGTGGTTTTCTTTAAAGCTTATTCTCCACTTTTTTTTATTTATCTATTTATTTTTTGCTTACACGTTTAACATCCATTACATTCAAGGTCAGAATTACTTGCTCCTATTATCAATTTTTACCTACTTAATGATTTTTCACATTGAGACCAGTGAGGCATCTTGTACTACGGTAACCGAAATTAACATAGTGTGATGTCTGATTATCTTAGATGGCTGGAACAATCTTCATTCATGTTCATACTTCAAATTGATTGGTCAGAAAATACTTTCAAGACGAGCTTTAAATAGTTTCGGTAATACTGTGTAACCTTGGCTTGTCCAGTTGATTATATCTGAACGCTTATGTAACCTTGTAGTGCCTCGTATTTTGAAACTGAGGAATTGATCAAAGAAGAAGCTATGACGGTTGCGTCCTTCAAAACTTATATCGCTAATCCATCTTATTTTAGAATGTTTCCTTACTTCCTATATTCAAAGGTAGAGACTACTTCATCTCTTCTTACCGATAACGTATTGGCATCTATTGACATACTTATTAGTGTGATATTTGATGAGCACAATATATTTTTTTATAAGATTTAATCCAATACATACATGTCATTCCCCGATGATAGTCTTATTAGTTTTTTTCTCTCTTAATTATTTGAGCTACACTTGGTAAGCTAATGTTCTTGTATTTCAAGGAATATACCCATGATTATCACGTACTTTTTTACAACATTCCTTAATAGTTTGCAACGATCATTCATCCAACAAACTGCAAACATTAATACCTTTTGCGTTTTTCTTTTCATAACTCTTATTATTAAAGTTTCTAAAAAGCAAGTGTAATTAATACGTCTAAAATCTGCCTTACATTATCTGATCGCCGAGACGATGGTGGATATATTTAAACTATTTTCAGAGTTTTTTTTATCCGTTTACAATCCTAGCTATTCTATCCGACACAATGTTTTTTTTTTTTTAACCATGAAGATGTTTATCGATCAAGAATCCTACTGTGCTGGCAGTACTATTTTCCTTTCATTTGTGGTAAAATAAGTGACTTATAATGAATTTGGATGTTTTTTTTCTGGACAATGAGTTCAACAGTATCCCATTTGATGTTTTCCAGCTCTTTTATTAAATGTTCAAGTTTATTTTCTTTAATCAGGCTTTCAGCGTTGTATGAAAGTGTAAATCTTCACAGACTTGAGTTTGGTTTCAGCCCAAAAGTTTACACTGCTTGACCGTACTTACTCCCTTACTGTCTGTAGCACAGGGGCATTGTGACTAATGTTGTTGTGATAATGATAAATAATCAGTAATACGTATGGAGACAATGCATATAATATACAACAAGAGAATGACTGCTGTACGGCAACGGCAGAAATGTATATTGTTATAAGTGGTGATGTATTAAAAAAGTGTCAAATGTGTATTGAGTTTAAATTTTACAGTAGGTTTAACCTGCAGAGAAAATATAAATCGAGGAATAATTGTCAAAATGTAGCCATCTGCCTGTTCTATATTCGCTTGGTGGGCACCAGTGAGCATCAAGGTGATGTGTGATGCCATTAAGGTACGTTTAGTTATTCTAATGATGTTTAACGGTTTAACCTTCAGTAAATCTGTAAACTTTCACTAATAGCACACACTCTAGGAGTTCATAATGTAACGTAAGGCGGCGGTTTTTCAAAAGTTTTACAGTCTCGTGTTTGACAGCAACATGAACCTAAAATTGGAAAAAAGTCTTATAAAAACCTGAGGCTATTGATTGTTACTCTAGGGAGGGAGGCGCGCCGCCTAACACACGTGAGACCCTGCTGGACACCCTGGCGCCGCGGCTACACACTGGCTCTGCTCCACCTCGTTAGCAACGTTAAGAAAAGTTCCTCAGACTCGCATGAGAATCTATCATAAACACATTGAAATAACTCCCCTCAGAAGACCAATGCTAAGACCAAACTTGCTTGTCTTGTGCAACTCATTTACGTTTCAAAAGTATTCCTAATTTCGGAAAGTATTTCCTTGTATCAAACGCCGCTCTTTGTATAGCAACATTATGTTGATTCTTTCTCTGTTTAACTTCCATATCTTGAAGGAAAGACTGAAACTCACACACTGGAGCTTTTCAAGATAATAAGTATAACTTTTAGGAAAAATTAATCGAATGTTTATTTATCTATTAACTTATTCTATCTTATAGATTTACGAATCCTAATGCAGTTAGGTTACTTGCTCTTGACCTTACTTAGGTGATGAACTACAAATTAATGACAATGAAACGCACACGCAAACAATTAGATCAGCAAAGCACTGCACAGCAAATACCGTCGTGTTGCGGCAGCGAAGCACACCTCCAGCCACACACGTGCAGTGCAACACTATGAACTCACTATTACATCAGCAGGACACTCATTCTTTGAACTGGGGTCCGCTGGGCAGAGATATAACAGGATCATAATAGGAGTACATAGACCACTTAGATAGATGTGAGCACTAAAGGTTTACTACCGAACCGAGAGTTACCGTGATTAGCAATTCTGAGAACAGCATATTGTTCCACCATCCCCTTCGTTCCCATGCCTTGTCAATAACACTCTCCCTCTATCTTCTTTCCAATAACTCTCTCCTTTTGTCTCCCTGCGGCAGGTACTCGGGGTCCCCAACGAGAAGATCATGTATGCGATGGGCGGCTTCTTCGTCGAGTTCGTGGGTCAGTACGGCTACGACAGAGTCCTCTCCGTGCTGGGCCGACACGTGAGGGACTTCCTGAACGGTGAGCGGCTCTTCGAACCCAATAACCCGGCCCTGCATCCTCCCCTTCCTTCCCTAAGCTGCTGTAGACGGAAGCTGATGGATGATCCTTTCTATCCTGCTGACCCTACTGACCCACTGACAGGAATGTGTGTGTGTGTGTGTGTGTGTGTGTGTGTGTGTGTGTGTGTGTGTGTGTGTGTGTGTGTGTGTGTGTGTGTGTGTGTGTGTGTGAAGTATCTTTCCCTGCCTGCACCATAACTTCATAATAATGCAAGGGATGATGTGGAGGTCTGCCGTCCACTCCTTCCTTCACATCCTTCCCCTCCCTCTCCTGTAAGGTAGGTGATGGAATGCCCAATCAGGCGTCCCTTATCCCCTTCTTCCCTTCTTCCTTTTTACTCTCCTCCTCCTCTTCTCCCACAATCCTTCCTCCTGCCTCTGCTCGACCTAGTTTGACCCGATTACAGGGCGAGCAGAGCGAGGAGTCCGAGGTGCTGACGTGTCCTTTGTAATAATGCAAGTGACCTGGGTGAACCTAAGGAGGAGGAGGAGGAGCAAGAGGAGGAGGAGGAGGAGGAGGAGGAGGAGGAGGAGGAGGAACACATAGGAACACATAGGAAGAACAAACAGCAACAGGCCTACTGGCCCTTACGAGGCTGTTTGTGATAGAGACTAGACTACACTATCTAATCTGGAGTGAAGGATACAGGATAGTAAGGGTGAGGGATTCTCCCACCAGCCACGACTGGCAGGAGAGGAAGGCCAACCATGCAATATAAGTAAAAATAAATAAATAAATGCGTGGAATTAGATTAGACTAGACTATTACTACTGTCACTAACACTACTTCCTGGCAAGCGATGTCAGGTCCCTAGCGACGTCCTTCCGAATCGAGCTTTTGTAATTACGGTACATTAGAAGGAACTTGCTCAAAGTTTACTATGTTGACGAATAATGTTTTAGTTGCGGATTGGCTTCTAAATATTTGTCCAGTCTATTTTTGAATGTATTAATTGTTTTTACTGTCGACGACATTGGCGGGCAGGGAGTTCCAAACGTTAACGATCCGATTGAAAAAAAAATGTTTGGCTTCGTTTGACGTGAATCTTTTACCAGTAATCTTAAAAGTATGACGTCTTCTTGTTATATTCGATCGATCAAAAGTAATGTAATCTTCTGCATTGATATTATCAAATCCTTTAATTATCTTGAACATTTCAATTAAATCTCCTCTCATCCTTCGTTTTTCGAGGCTGAATAAATTTAATTCTTTAAGTCTTTCTTCATAAGGTTTATTTCTCAGCCTTGGAATCATTTTCGTTATTCTACGCTGGACTCTTTCCAGTTTGTCAATGTCCTTTCTGTAATATAGGGACCAGAACTGTACGCAATACTCAAGATAAGGTCGTACTAGTGAATTATGCAGTTTTAATATGACTTTTTCTGATTTATTTTCGAAAGTACGCCCAATAAAGCCAACCAATCTGTTAGCGGTTTTAACTACCTCTGAGCAATGCTGACTGGGTTTTAAATCGTTTGATATTGTGATTCCTAGATCTTTTTCCTTGTTCACTGCAGAAAGTAGTTTTCCATTCATTGAGTACTGAACGTGATCATTATTTCTTCCGATGTGTAGTACCTTACATTTATCAACGTTAAATTTCATTTGCCATTTATTGGCCCAAGACGTTAGTCGATCAAGGTCTGATTGTAAGACTTCTCTGTCACTTGTCGAAGTTACTTTACTGGCAATTTTCGTATCGTTAGCGAATTTTGATATTTTGCATGAGATCCCATCATCTATGTCATTAACATATATCAGGAACAAAATAGGGCCAAGTACTGAACCCTGTGGTACGCCACTTTTTACGTTTAACCATTGAGAGGAGACACCGTTTAAGACTACTCTCTGTTTACGTTCAGAGAGCCAGTCCTGAAGCCAATTGTAGATGCTACCAGAGATACCGTGAGTCTTTAGTTTATTAAGCAATCGTTGATGGGGAACTTTATCAAAGGCCTTTTGAAAATCCAGATATATGATATCTACTGTTCTACTTTCATCGTACGTGTCAAAAACATTGTGAAAGAAGTTTAATAAGTTAGTTAGACATGAACGTTTATTACGAAAACCATGTTGTGAGGGTTTTTATTATATCGTTGTCTTCAAGGAATTTCACCATATTGTCACGAATAATTGTCTCCATTAATTTACATACTACTGACGTCAGACTGATTGGCCTATAATTTCCGGGTTGAGACTTGTCCCCCTTTTTGAAGATTGGAGGAGGAGGAGGAGGAGGAGGAGGAGGAGGAGGAGGAGGAGGAGGAGGAGGAGGAGGAGGAGGAGGAGGAGGAGGGGGAGGAGGAGGAGCCGAACTTGGTCAGAAGAGGAAGTGACCATGTAGCATAGACAAACTATCATAAAATTTATATAGGAAAGTGAAAAAAATAAACAAGAATAATCTACATCTATTTTTAGAAGAAGAAAAAAACTACGCAGGAATGTAATACTTAATTTGGTGAATAGAAGCTCAGTGCTTATCGAGTTTCTTCTGAAACGATTCAATTGTAATACTTTTTACTATTTGTGCTGGGAGAGAATTCCAAATATTCACGACTCTATTGAAGAAAAAGTTCTTCGCTTCATTCGATCTAAAACACACACACACACACACACACACACACACACACACACACACACACACACACACACACACACACACACATACACACACACACACAGACACACACACATACACACACACACACACACACACACACACACACACACACACACACACACACACACACACACACACACACACACACACACACACACACACACACACATACACACACACACACACACACACAATAAAGTTACGTTTAAACACATATTTAGTACCATAATTGTGGACAATGATCAAAAGCTTCATCACAATTCCGTCTTCAGGATAGAAAAATACAACAAAACTTTTTGAATTAGATTTCGAATTCACGATGAAAAGTGAAAATGAGAAAATCCGAGGAAACACTTTGGTGCCGACCAGCACCGAGGTGAAGATGCGGACCCTTAAGGGGGACCGCACTATGGACCTCGAGGACGACCAGCCAGGCTGCTTCGCCTTCTGCCGGAAACTCAAGTTCTGGCGACGGCGGACTCAGCCTCGAGCAGACGACCTCGAGGATGAACAGCTGGTGACCGCGGCAGCGGTGGACGACGCCGACCGCGTGTCCCAGCTGATGCCTGTCACAGCTGCACCCGCGGCAGTGGCAGAGAACGAAGGATCAGGCGCTGCCCTTGACCAGACCCAGGCTACTGGGGATCTGGAAGAGGTGCCACCTGCTTCTGACTACGCCCAGGCTACTGGGGAACTGGAAGGGGTGCCCGCTGCCCCCGACCAGGCCCCAGTGGCATTGGAGAAGAACGTCTCCCTCACTTGCAGGGGACGTGGACTTTGCCGGCCCTGCCGACTGACGGTGGCTGTGACTCGCGCACAGCGCCGCCTGGTGGTGGGCCGGCAAGGAGATGCGCTGCGGCGGCTGCAGCAGGAGTACAGTGGCGTGCGCGTCACTGTGCCGCCGCCGCAGGACGAGAAGAGCGAAGGAGTAACGCTGACAGGACTCCGATGCCAGGTGGAGGCCGCTGCCCAGGCCATCAAGAATAGCCTGGCAGAGGCTGAAGCCAGGCAGATGCAGGCCAAGATGGCCAGAAGGCAGGCCAATAAGGCCAGGAAGAAGATAGTGAAGGTAAGCCTGGCTGTGGCACCAAACAGGCGCCGCCACGTGGTAGGCCATGGCGGAGAGACCCTGCGTGCCATCCTCCAGGAGTACAAGGAGGTGCGGGTGACGGTACCGCCCCAGGAAGACACCAAGGCAGAGGGCATCACTGTGATCGGCCCAAAGGACCAGGTGTCCGCCGTCACCGCAGCCATCTCGC
>JAXIVD010005796.1:15000-27158 GCA_036785275.1 Cancer borealis
TCATATATTTTTCTATAAATCTCCCTGCAACATAGATTAATGAATGTAATTTTGATCTGGATGATTATGTTCTGTTTATATCTTTGCATAGAATGATCTACAACCTTTGTTAGCTCTCTCTCTCTCTCTCTCTCTCTCTCTCTCTCTCTCTCTCTCTCTCTCTCTCTCTCTCTCTCTCTCTCTCTCTCTCTCTCTCTCTCTCTCTCTCTCACGGCTCGCAATTCTCTCGTTATCACCATCATATTTTTCCTGAAACGATGCTTCGAGCTCATTCTGTCACCAGTCACTTATCAACCGTCACCTGTCACCTGTCACCTATCCACGAGCCTGCCCTCAACTCTCACCATCACTTCCTCTCCTACCGTGACTCGCCTCACCACGACTTTAACATCACCAATCGTCATCTCCCACTGCTGTCACTCTGCGCCTCGCTGATATTAGATAAGCTGAAGGCGTGTGTGGTTTGAAGAGCACTTGAGGTGGTGGTGGGCGGTGACAGCGAACGTGGGACGCGGGAGATATCAAGTTACGGAAATGAAAGAGTTATAGGCGTGTAAGCGTGTGTAAAGGGGGAGGGGGGCATAATCATGGTATTGGCACGTGTGAGTAGTGGCTTGGCAACCTTACCCTTCCTCTCCACCCTAAGTCAGCTGCACCATCAGCAGGCCTTCCTACCCTTCCCCCTGGCAGGGACCTGATGCTGGCGGGGACGCAGCAGGCGGTGGAACTCAACCTGGCACTGGAGCAGGAGCAGCATAAAAGTAAGAAGCTCGAGGAGTCTATGAGGAAATTAGATGAGGAGATGAAACGAACAGACGAACTCCTCTACCAGATGATCCCGATGCAAGTGGCTCAGCGCCTACGGAAGGGAGAGAATCCCGTGGACACCTGCGAGGTAATATTGTCACCTCACTTCATTTCCCTTTTCAGGTGTCTCAGGAAAAGTTAGGACAAAGCAAAGTCATATTACCACACACCTCTCGCCTGGTATGGCATCCAGGGAGCTTCATCACACCTTAACAGCGTCACCCGTCCTATCAGTAAAGTTCCTAGGATACAAAGGGTCAAGATCTAATAACATGTCCCACACATTTTTTATAAGGAAATAATTACGTGTATGCCTTGACGGCGCGAAGATTACCGAGAACTCTGCTATTCAGGATGAGTGGCTGGCGTGAGCAGACCAACCTTATAATTAAATTTTGTAAAGGACAACACAAAGGACGGCATTCCTCGCCCTAGGTAGGACAATTGGAATTATGCTTTCCAAGTACAAGAAAGACAGAGACATACACGACATGTAGATATATATTGACGAACAGATAAACAGACGGGAAAATAGATTAGCAGATAAATAGACAGATATATAAATACAGAAACGTAAATTAATTGGTAAATAGATAGATAAACAAATAGATGGATAAACAGATAGATAGAGACAGACAAGACAGGTGGATGAAAGAATCAATAGATGAACAAACAGGAATACAGACATTCAGATAAATAGACAAATAATTAAGGATATAGATAGATAGGTAAGTTAATAGACTGAAACATTTTTATCTATCTATCTATCTTTACGTATCTGAAGCCTGTTCCTAAGTAGTCTCCCCAAGGAATAACCAAAGTAGAAAAGTCTTTATTTACCAGTATTCCTGTCCTACTATTTCTTTCTTGCGCGTTGTAATCCTCGCATCCTCATTTCCTCTCTTTCTCTCACATTCTATAGATAGATAAATAGATAGACACATAGATAGATATACAGAGATGGAAGAGCAGAGAAAAAAATAAAATACAGTGAGCCCGGTGAACCTGTCTCTGCGTGAAAGGCTGTTAATTAAGTTGTCCACCAAGACGGAAACACAGGTGCCAGGTGTCTACCGGTAGTGCTGCAGGTAATTAAGTGGCTTACCAGGTGTCACTCCCCAACACACACACTAATAACTACTACACACTAATAACTACCAACACACCTCAAAACAAATATTGATAAAAATAACACGGGTTTCTGATATTCATGATCTAAGAAAAAAGAACTATTTGATCAGCACAGGAAATTTGTCTTAACATACGAGTGTCCTTGAACTTATCTTTGATTGAACATTATTAAGACACAATGGCTTCCCCGGCATGCCAACAGGATGTAACATTAAGTAAACACAATATTACGACTATCTTTACACTCTCCATATCCTGCTACACTTCCCTTCCTACGCATTCTCCCTCCAGAAGTGCAAGATAATAATTTGCTTTCAAGTTCCATTTTCTTGTTTAATCCAGGCTTTCTACGCCTCTTGGTTTCAGTGTAGCGCGTCTAACCTACTTCCCTTCACATAATTGCATTCCTTCCTCCGACCCACACCTCGTACACCCATACCATGCAATACGTTATTATTTTCCTCCTTTACATTGTTAGTTCTTACCCTCCTTTCATCCATCTTTTCCCCGCACCATACACTCACTCTCTCAACTTGTATATAATTCTTCCTTTCCTTCATCCTATTCGTGTATCATTCCTTGTGTTAAATTTCCTTTCATTGTCATTATTTCCATTTTTCCCCCATGCTTTCTGTACGCCTCTATCACACATTAGTTTTCCTGACCCAACGCCTTTCCTCCTACTATTTCCACACATTCCCTACATCCTTGTTTAGTACGTCATGCCGGACTATACCATTTCTTTCTCCTTCATTTACATCATTCACACATCAACAAACATATAACTTATTCCCTAAACTAACATGACTTTTTTTTTACCTCCCGTACGCTCTACATCTTTTCTTAACATTCCTTCACATAATTGCCAAAGCTATCATATATTCCTTACGCTAACACGATCTGTTTTGCCTCCCGCACGCCCACTCCGGCAGACCTTCGAGAGCGTAACTATTCTGTTCTCGGACGTAGTGACCTTTACGGAGATCTGCAGTCGCATCACGCCCATGGAGGTTGTGTCGATGCTTAACGCCATGTACTCAATCTTCGACAAACTGACCGAAAAGCATAAGGTGTACAAGGTAAGGAAAGAAAATAAATAGAAAGATTGACAGATTGATAGATAAACAGATAGATAGATAGATAGAGAGATAAATTAATAAATAGAGAAAGCGAAAGTTCATAAAGAATTGGTATAAATTTGTCCACATAATTTTACAGTCCGGCTGCCAATTTCATTACCTTGACCTACTATAAAATGGTAATGTTAAAATCATGGATAGCGAGAGAGAGAAATGAGCGAGTGAGTGAGTGAGTGAGTGAGTGAGTGAGTGAGTGAGTGAGTGAGTGAGTGAGTGAGTGAATGAGTGAGTGAGTGAGTGAGTGAGTGAGTGAATGAGTGAGTGAGTGAGTGAGTGAGTGAGTGAGTGAATATCTAAGTGAATGAGTAAAAGTGAGTAGGTAAATGTCTGAGGGTGAATGAGTGAATGTGTGAATGAGTATTGAAGTAACTGAGAAATAAGTGAGTAAGTGAGTTAGTAAATTAGTGAATGAGTAAGTTAGTGAGTTAGTAAGTGTGTAAGTGGAGTCATTAAGTGAGTGAGTAAGTAAGTGAATGAATGTATAAGTGGACAGAAGCCTAACAAGTAAATGTAATGTGGCATGCTAGAACCGCAGACTTTTATCTCCTAAATTGTACTCATTTTTAATTATCGTGAGTTGCAGGTACACTATCTAATTAAAAGGAAAATTCCAGCTAATTGTCACTGTAAATTTATATGGCAAACACACACACACACACAAACTCTCTCTCTCTCTCTCTCTCTCTCTCTCTCTCTCTCTCTCTCTCTCTCTCTCTCTCTCTCTCTCTCTCTCTCTCTCTCTCTCTCTCTCTCTCTCTCTCTCTCTCTCTCTCTCTCTCTCTCTCTCTCTCTCTCTCCTCTTCTCCAAATAGAATGCGTTCTATATATAAATAGAAAATTATGAAATGCAATCGACTCTATTAATGTATTAATAATTTATCTGTATTATTAAGTTATGTATGTGTCTATCTATTCATTGATTTACACATCGACCTCTGTCTACCTTTCTATCCCTTTACCTATCGTCTATACTCCGTCCCGTGCAGGTGGAGACTATCGGGGACGCCTACATGGTGGTGGCGGGCGCCCCGGAGCGTCAGGCCAACCACGGCGAGATGGTGTGCAACATGGCGCTCGACATGGTGGAGGCGATCACAGAGCTCACCGACCCCTCCACAGGTAAACACTAGCTTCCCTATCACTCTAAAGTTGAGCATCAGCACCCACAGTATTCCAAAGGTGAGTACATGCTCTCCTAGTACTCCAAAAATGACCACCAGCCCCTCTGCTTCACATATAAGCACCCTAATTTCTCTATATAGGAGAGCACCATGTCCTGCCACTCACAGGTATACACTCCCACAATCTTGTAGAGATCAACAACCCTCCACAGGTGAACACTCTGCCTCCCTTCTAACTCTCCTTAAATAAGTCTGCTTCCCTTCAGCCTTAGGAAGGTTTTATGCTCCCCTCCTCACGTAAACCCTGCCGTTCTCCCCTAACCCTCCTCCAAGAAGTCATATCCTCTTCCATCCATAGACAAGCTCTCTAATATTCTACCTTAAGGAAGTGGTCCCAAGCTCTCTAATCTCCTACCTTAATGAAGTGGTTCATCTCTTTAACCCTTTGACTGGCAAGTCCTCGACCTCTATCCTTCACCAGACACAGGTAAGTTTTCCACCTTCCTAACACAAGTGCCTTCCCTTCCTTGTGGTGATATACTTGATAATAATACAATCCTTCACACACCACACACGCTCCGCCTCGCTACGCTCCCTGCATCATTGCGCCAAAGTCAACAAGTCTGTCATCAACTAATTTACCTTGTCCTTGACCCACTGTCCTCCCAGCCCTGCCACCCCCCCTGTCTGCCCTCCCACAGTGACAGGAGCTTAGTGACTATTAATATAAAGCAAAGATTTGTCTAACAATTAAGATTCATTAATCACTACGCATAATATAATGTTCAGTAAACGAAGAATTATCATTAATCTTAATTTTCTCTTTTCATACTCTCTCATAAATTTTCGTTATATATTGTCCTGATAACACAACGTGGCACCCAAGAAAAAGGCTGGGAAGAAAATTAATAAAGAAAATATTAAAATACTCTCACACTTAAAATGGAATGCTCTTTCTGGATCTCTCTTGGGCAATAACATAACATTTCAGCGAGTAGCTTGAAACACTCTGCTATTGACATTTCCAATCTCCTTCAGAAACTATGAAAAATCTTGCAGCCCTGTCAGGATTAAATCAACAATGCTACTCAATGTTGATTTAGTTGAATATTCAGTTTCTTCTTCTTTCTCCTGAACGTTAACCTCGCAAGTATTGAAAAGGGCTACGTTATATAAATTAGAAGAAAGCAAACACACACACACACACACACACACACACACACACACACACACACACACACACACACACACATACACACACACACACACACACACACACCATTCACAAACCCCCTTTTACTTTCAACAAGGACAACTAAAATCTAATAATCATAACACCTCCCCTTCTTTTCCCTCCCTCTACTCCGTCTGCTGGTGTCGGTATGGGCGTGCAGGGAACCATCTGAGGATCCGCGTGGGCGTGCACTCAGGCATGGTAGTGGCGGGCGTGGTGGGTCTCAAGATGCCACGGTACTGCCTTTTCGGGGACGCCGTCAACACAGGTAACTACTCGCACACCTGTCTACACATACACTCACACGCACACGCACACACACACGCACACACACACACACACACACACACACACACACACACACATACACACACACACACGAGCTAGATCACATGACGGCACGAATCCACAAATTAAATGCAAACACGACTGTATAAACAATTAAGGTGATTTGAGTGTTGAATGTGAGGTGCGAGTAATGCAAGTATAGGTGTGTGAAAGAGAGAGAGAGAGAGAGAGAGAGAGAGAGAGAGAGAGAGAGAGAGAGAGAGAGAGAGAGAGAGAGAGAGAGAGAGAGAGAGAGAGAGAGAGAGAAGAGAGAGAGAGAGAGAGAGAGAGAGAGAGAGAGAGAGAGAGAGAGAGAGAGAGAGAGAGAGAATGACAGAGATAAGGAAGAGTAAGGTTCGTAGGTATATAACGAGAAAAGTTATTCGAAATATTTCCATTAGGAAAGTTGAGTAATGTGTGTGTGTGTGTGTGTGTGTGTGTGTGTGTGTGTGTGTGTGTGTGTGTGTGTGTGTGTGTGTGTGTGTGTGTGTGTGTGTGTGTGTGTGTGTGTGCGTGTGTATGTGCGCGCGTAGACATAAAGGTAAAGCTAAGATTATAAAACAAACTAATAATAAAAAAAATAAGAGTAAAACAAAGAATTAAATAAAAACAGACACAACTAGAGATAACACCACTAATCCACTCCTAACACCTTCCTTCCACCCACCCTCCACCCATCAGCTTCCCGCATGGAGTCCACGAGTGAGGCCATGAAGATCCACATCTCGGAGACCACACGAGAGATCATGTCCAACAAGTATCACGTAGAGGAGCGCGGAGAGATCACAGTCAAGGGCAAAGGTAAGTGTTTAGGTTACACTACTACACCCTCTCTAGCCCACTATGTACTCGACTGACTTGCTTCCAGAGCCCAAAGTTGTTCTCTCTTCCTAAGCCTTAATTTTCATCCACCGGTGTAGTTGATGAGTATATGAGTAAGTCAGTGAATGAGTTAATATATACATTTGTTAATTTATCAACATTACAGGTGATTAGTAACGATATTCTCATTGTTTTCAGTTCGTATATTTGTTTTTAATTGTATCTGTGAAGCAAGAATGCATAACACATGTTTACGCAAAGAGTAAAAATTACCATGAGAAAATAGTTTCCCTTTAATAATTTTGCTTAATTTCAGCAACATAATGCTTCGCTTTGTGCCACTTTTAGGAATGAGATAGTATGACTTCAGGATGGGAAGGAAAATGTTCACGTAACTGCGACAATAACTTTTCGTAAACTGCAAATGAATACCAGATATTATCATTGCATGTCCCAAAAGTCACACAAACATGTACACGTACACACACACACACGTACACACACACACACACACACACACACACACACACACACACACACATACACACATACACACACACACACACACACACACACACACACACACACACACACACATAGCTAATGGAAAGAGGCGGGAGTGTATAAAGGAAGCTAAAAAATTTATTGTCTGAGTGAGGAGGTGAAGGGACAGTCGTTGAATGAAGGAGGTGTGGGTGTAAAGAGAACCGTGAGTCTTGTGAGAGTGGATACGATAAAATAAAAAGGAATTACCGCCTCACGGAACTGCTAGAATAATTGCACGAGACAAAGTAACAATGAAACGAACACAAAGGAAAGACCAACAAAGAGACGAGACAGAAAAGTTTGGGAAAAAGAAAGAGCCATGATTAAATAACTCCTCTCTCTACCCTATCTCTCTCACTCTCTCACTCTCTTTCTATCTGTGTGTGTGTGTAGGGGGATGGATGGGGCGGTTACTTCCCCTCACACGCGGCCCTACACTGGAGCGCCGGACGGGACTTACCCCCTACAATGACTTAACTAATCTCTCACGAGGGTCTAATGTGTCGCCTCTGATGAACGACTGACCTTAACGTCCTCTGCCTTCTCCCTCCCTCTCCCTTTCCCTCCCTCCCTCCCTCCCTTACTCCATGACAGTGAACGAACGACTCTCACAGCTAAACAGAATATAAATAAATGTATATATAAAGGTATTTGTAAACGTGCAAGATGGAAGAATTTTTAGATTAAACATAAATATATCCTATTGAATGCGTATGAATGTGAAATAGAAGTTAGTTAAGGATATTCATGTGATATTAGTTATTATGTGATACAATTCCTTCTATATTTTTTTCTTTTCAAGTTAAATATTTTGTTTCAACTCTTTTTTTCTTTTTTTCTGCCACCTCATGCGTGCTGGAAAAAACTCGTTGCACACAATAACATTTCCTGTAAATATAGATCCATTCTTTTTCATGGGGAGTATTTTTTACAATTATCTTCGTGCTGTACTCTGAAACGTAGTGAATGAAAAAGGGTTTATATACTGAGTGCAAAACATACCCATACATATAATTATTGTTGGTGCCAATGACCCACGTATCCTCTATAACCACCTCCTCCTCGTCCACCACTACTACAACTTATAATAATAATAATAATAATAATAATAATAATAATAATAATAATGATAATAATAACAAGCAGTAGGAGACAGACGTAAGAGAATGTTCTGAAGACTGACAGAAGGAGAGACGAAGTAATCTTTGTATATGCAGATATGTTTGTTAGGCTTCAGGTTAAAGCCTCCTCCACATCCTTCACAGCTGTCACTTTCTCTCTCTCTCTCTCTCTCTCTCTCTCTCTCTCTCTCTCTCTCTCTCTCTCTCTCTCTCTCTCTCTCTCTCTCTCTCTCTCTCTCTCTCTCTCTCTCTCTCTCTATTATCTTTCCCCTGTTATCAGTCTCCCCTTTTTCTCTCTCCCCTCGCTCATTATCTCTTTCTCTCCTATCATTCCTTTCTACTTTTCATTCGCTGTTATGTCTTTCTCTCTCTTTCTCTCTCTCTCTCTCTCTCTCTCTCTCTCTCTCTCTCTCTCTCTCTCTCTCTCTCTCTCTCTCTCTCTCTCTCTCTCTCTCTCTCTCTCTCTCTCTCTCTGTATATCTTGCTTTAACATCCCTTCCTCCAAACTTCCCCTCACATCTCTCCATTCTATCCTCAGTCAACACTCACAGGTGGTGGTGGTGGTGGTGGTGGTGGTGGTGGTGGTGGTGGTGGTGGTGGTGGTGGTGGTGGTGGTGGTGGTTGTCACTTTTTCTCTTTCTATCAAGCCGGTCCAGCAAACGCCATCTGTTGAAGACTTAGAATGAAAGACACATTAACAAACACACTTACACACACACACACACACACACACACACACACACACACACACACACACACACACACACACACACACACACACACACACACACACACACACACACACACACACAAAAGCTAAACAAACCCAGGTAAACGCAACCGTACCTTTATACAACCCATTCATTAATTAGATTTCTTTTCCCCTTGACTATCTTCATTTGGGAGAGAGAGAGAGAGAGAGAGAGAGAGAGAGAGAGAGAGAGAGAGAGAGAGAGAGAGAGAGAGAGAGAGAGAGAGAAGAAGTAGTAAGGTTGGACAGCATAGAAGGAAGTGAGGCAGCGTTAGGGACAGGATGTTTATGGAGGTAGAATTTTGAGGGGAGGACTATGCTCTTGAGAGACATTTAAATAGGTCTGAGGAAAGGAGGAGAGAGAACGGAATGAGGGAGGAAGTGAGGGTAACCGTAACAATAACAGTCCCTCTTGTCAGCACGTCTCCTTCCTCTCTATATGTACTCTTTCTTCACTTATTTTTAGTCACTTCCCTTCAGCACATACTTAATTAACAGCGTGTGGCATCAAAGAAGACTCATCAAAAAGATACTCCCTCCCTCCTCTCCCTGGATCAAATCTTTACCTTTCTTCCCTATTACCCTCCACTGCTCTACTCTCCTAAAGTCACTCACTATATTCTATGCCTACAAGACCATCCACTTCCTCCCTATTCCCTGCGTCCCAAACTCCATAAGCTTCCACTTCTTCTACTAAATGGTTTGCTATTCAACCTTCCACTCCGTTAAACTCCACAGCCTCCCAGCGTCTAGTACTTCCCTTACTCCTTTACCTTATCGTATTCAAAGATCCTGCAACTTATAGCTTTTTCAACCTTAACAACCACGAGTCTCTCTTAGCTCCTAACTTCCTCTTCCATCTGGCTACCCTAAGAACCCTCATCCAAGACTGTCTTCTTCCCCTTTTCCCTCGAGAGCACAAAGTTATATCAATATGTTGTTGAGTCTCGTCAAGTTTTGCTATTTGATGAATAAAACACTATGGAGAATTTGGCTTTTTTTAGGGGTAACTTATTATTTCCTTGATGTGTAGTGGAAGATTCATGTTTCTTGTGTTGTGTGTGTATGTGTGTGTGTGTGTGTGTGTGTGTGTGTGTGTGTGTGTGTGTGTGTGTGTGTGTGTGTGTGTGTGTGTGTGTGTGTGTGTGTGTCTCGTAAGAGTTATATTTCCTTATTTTGTGTAGGGTTACTATTTTACGGTTTTACTGTTGACGTTGTTGTTATATTATAGGAGTGTTTATAGTGGTGGCGGCTAAGAGAACTGGTGTCTCTGATCTCTGATCTCTCATCTCTCATCTCTCTCTCTCTCTCTCTCTCTCTCTCTCTCTCTCTCTCTCTCTCTCTCTCTCTCTCTCTCTCTCTCTCTCTCTCTCTCCCGTCACCCAATATTCGTCTGCCTCTCATAAAACTCGACTTTATTGAGAATGAAACGAGGCTTTGACAGACGCCCTGAGGCTTGCACCGTCGCCTGGCTCAAAACGAGGAAGAGGAGAAGGAGGAGGAGGAGGAGGAGGAGGAGGAGGAGGAGGAGGAGGAGGAGGAGGAGGAGGAGGAGGAGGAGGAGGAAGAGTAAGAGGAGTACAAAGGAGAACAAAGGAAGTATTGACAGCAACAGTCGAGCTGGACCTAACGAGGGTGTCCACGTGGCTACATTCTACTACCATATATAGTATCCACATGATAGAGACAAAAGAACAGCAAGTTAGAAGGCTCCTCCGCACCCACCCTTCCCTCCAGCCTAAGCTTGCTGGAACAGAAAGTGATACCATGTGGTCTTGATAAACTAGCATATATTTTGATTATGACGGACGGAGAAACAGACATATGGACACAGACATATAAACAGACGAGTAACTAAGAAATCAAACCTCTAGATGAAAAGACAGACAGATAGACAGATAATAACGCATAATACAACCAAATTTACCACATAAAAAATGATAGACAAACTTACATAAAATTATACAAAAAAAAATTGAAAATGCTGAACTCATTAAATTCAACCAATAGTAAAAACAAAAGAAAAAAAGAGAAAAAGGGAAGGGGATGAATGAAAGTGAACACACACACACACACACACACACACACACACACACACACACACACACACACACACACACACACACACACACACACACACATTATTGAGAAAAAAAACAGATGCAGAATACAATCATGAATACAAACAGCAACACAAAACCTGAAAGTCTGTCGAACGCAACTCAATCCAACATAATTACCGACAGTGTATATTTTTTCCTCACAGACTCGGAGGAAAGAAGGGATAAAAGTAGGAGAAAATGGGAAGAAAAGAACGATGTAGATAGATAGGAAAGAGAAAAGGGATAGAGGATAGTGATAGGACAGGTAAAAATAGGTACGGCATAGTTAGGTTAGATGGGATGGAAGATGGAGTGGGAGGGAGATAGGAATTAAATGGAGAGGAAGGGATGAAGGAGGTGGAAAAAAAGTAAGGAAATAGTAGATAATGAGACTGGGAAAAAAAAAAGGAAAGGGAAGGAAAAAAAATAGGTGAGTGGAAGGGTGTGTAGAAGGTAAGGAAAATAAGATTTAAAAAAAACTAGAGAAGGAAAAAGAGAGAGAGGAAAAAATCTAGTACGGCAGTAAGAAAAAGTAAGGGAAAAAAAATATAGTCTACAGTAAGATACAAAAAATTTTTTACATAATCGAGAAACATAACAGGAAAAAATAACTTACAGAAAGAAAGATGAAAAGAAATGGAAGGAAGGAAGGAATGGAAGGAAGGAAGGAAGGAAAGAAGGAAAGAAGGAAGGAAGGATGGAATGAAAAAAAGAAGGAAACAAAGACGAAAAGGAAGGAAGGAAGGATGGAAGGAATAAATGAAAGAAGAAAAGCAAGATAAAAAAAGTAATAGAAGGAAAGAAGGAAGGAAAGAAGGAAGGAAGGAAGGAAGGAAGGTAGATAGAAAAGAAAAGAAAATAAAGAAGGAAGGAAGGAAATAAAAATCTAAACATGAAATACTGCTAACAAACAACACAAAAAAGTGAAGAAAAAAAAAACATAACTCGCAATAAAATATAAAACGAAAAGAAACAGAAAAAAAATAAATGGACGAACGCAAACAAAACAAAACAAAAACAAAACAAAAACAAAATACGTAACCAAAACGAGAATAAT
>JAXIVD010005797.1:7500-15000 GCA_036785275.1 Cancer borealis
TAAATCAACACTAAGACGGGATTACTCCTCGTCTGTGTTATCCAACAAGAGGCCCCAGATGATAGGCTCTCTCTCTCTCTCTCTCTCTCTCTCTCTCTCTCTCTCTCTCTCTCTCTCTCACAATGAGGACAACGAAAACAACGAAGACAACGCCGACAAAACAGACAACGCAGAAACTACTTCCCAAAACTCAACATCCTGATAATATCCAGAACCTCCTTGCGAGAACTTTCTGGATATTGAACCCTAGATGGAGTTACCACAGGCAAGATGTTAATTATACAGCCACTCACGTCTTTCTCACTGCTCTGGCTTGTAACCGTTTCCTCTACAGACAGGGCCTTACTGTCTACCTACACAAATATACCCCTTATCTAACAGGCCAGTCGAATAACCCACTCCCTTAAATATGAAGAGGTTACAGACAAAATAATGCCAATTTGTGGGGAGCTCAGAGCGTGAGGTGTGATCTTTGAGGCTGCTAGCCAGTAACTGAATCTCAGACCTATACAACACTTAACACCCGCTTCCTCACTCTGAGTGTTGCCATATGGTGTTCACCGGGCGGACTCGTCTCTTCCACACCGCGCCCAGCTCACCACGTAGCCTAGTCAAACACTTGTCTTCACAAAATCATTGCTCCGCTCCTAAGGGACCCAGAACAATGAAAAGCATATGAGATAATGCAGAAAAGAAAAATCTACAAGACGAGACGCTTTGCAACGCAAAGAAGAAAGAAGGAAAGTCAGGAAAATTAGGAGAACGAGCAAGGAAGAATTAAAGTAAACACTGAGTAATAAACTCGCCTTAATACTTTCTGGCAACTCACCATCCGGCCACAGCTCGTCTGTTCTCTCTCTCTCTCTCTCTCTCTCTCTCTCTCTCTCTCTCTCTCTCTATATATATATATATATATATATATATATATATATATATATATATATATATATATATCTTCCCTCTGTGCCTTCCCGCCACATCTGGCCTTGGCTGGGACCACGTGGGCTGGCTACACAAAGACGTAACCCGCTATCATGTCTCGTAACCTCGTAAGGCTAATACTTCCCTTCTCTTTATCTTCACATTCCTCGCCTCCACACTAACACCAAGGATGTAACTCTCTTCCATGCCTAGCCGTACTCAGCTGACACAATGCACACTCCGACCCTCGTCTCTCGCCACATACTTCTACAGATGTGGAAAGCACACAGCTGTCATGATGCCTTGCATGCCTTTCCTCAGAGAGGCTTCAATCTACTGCTACGGGGCCAGACTCTTACCCTCTCCAGTCGACACTACTGTCACTGGCAGAACCCGCAACGAATGTCATAGCCTCAGCGTAGCCTTCTTCCTTATCAGCCTCTCAACATTCTTCCTTCTCCCTCTCAGGAAATCTTCATTCCTCTGTTGGGCTTGACTCTCGTCTTCCCTAGACGATGTTGTTGTGACGGGCGGGGCCCGCAACACGCCCCCCTTTAAAGGAAAAATTTTGGAAGTCTCAAAGACTTTCAAAATTTTAAAGCAGCAAGAGTGACTCCCTGGCCCGCAACAAGCAGTCGACCACCATCTTCTCTGCCCTCTCAGCCACGAAACAGGCCATCTCCCCGGCACGGTTCGTGAAAGGAACCTGCCACTAGCCCCTTCACCAAGTACACCTCTCTCACGGCCATGTCCTCTCCCACGGCCAGAGGAATTCACAGACTGGAAGTCAAGAGGAAACAGAACTTTCTTGCACCCAGGATGTACTTCTTCTTCAGTGGGATTCACACCTTCCTCGGGGGCCTGCTCTGGTATTTCGGCAGAAGTGTCAAAGTGTTCCTTTGGGATGGCGTTCATCTGCTCTTCAATCTGGTCTCGGTCAGAGCCCCAGTCGAAATACACAGACAGAGCCTTCACGCTTATCCATGGGCTTCACCCCGATGGTAGTCACTTCACTCTGACAGTGAAACTTCTTCTTCTGCACTCCTCCGAGGTGCAGCAACCTTTCCCCACGCAGCACACCGCACTGCCCCCAGTGCTCTGCGGGAACCAACAGTTACGAACCAAGAACCTCGGTGGTCTCCTCCCCTGGTGCAAAGTTACGATACTTGGCCTTCTGATCATAGTATCTTTTCCTCTTCTTTGGCGCAGCTCCAAGTTGGTGCGGAGCCACTTCCAGCGCCTTCACCAGTCCTTCCTGAGGACTTAACCCGTTATTCAGGAGCGACTCCGGGCGGTCAGAGTGGGGAGCACACCAGGCTTCCCGCACCAAGTTCAAAGGACCGTGCACCCGGTGCCCAAACACCAACTGATTCAGGACCCTGGTGAAAGGAGGATCCACAGCGGGAATAGGGTGGAGGGGGGCAACAAGAGAAGTTTGGTTGGGTGTGCCCACCATCTGAGAGGTGGGGCAGTTCTTCAGCAGCTCGGTAATATCTCCGGCCATGCCAGGCCACCAGAAGTTGCCCCGCAGGCGGGCGAGAGTTTTGTGGACACCCAGGTGTCCAGCCATAGGTCCCTCATGTGCTAACAGCACCAGGGCCTCCCTTAACTCCTGAGGCACTACTATCTGTAGTACTTCACTCCCATCACTCTCCCTCGACCTGCGGTGTAACACCCCCTTCTACAACAGAAACTCCTCTACTCCCCTTATCTCCTTTCCCACCTTAGCAAAACAAGGGGTCAATTCTGGGTCCCCTTGCTGTCCCTTGATGAGCAACGCCGGCTCAATACAAGTAAGGTCGGACGGGACCACAGGGTCTGTCGGAAGGGGCGGTGCCGAAGCCCTGGTTACGTCCCGGGGCCTGAGGCGTGGCGTGGACTCATCCACCATTTCCTCATCGGCCAAAATGGGTGGGCCCTCCAGGTGGGCCTCACCCGTCAGACAGTCACCAGATAAGGAAACAGCCTGTTCCCTGTCTCCGGTACACTCCGCAGGAGTGGGTGCCTCCAACTCCCCCGCAGAGTTGGAAATCTACCCTCCCTCAGAGGTGACCCCCAACAAACTGTCCGACATACCAGGCTGGGGCCCGGACTGAGTACCGAGACCCACTGCCTCAGAACCAGGAAACACCACCGCGTGGGTGCTTCCTCCGGGGTGCCCCGCAGGGTGAGGAATACCAGCACCAGACTCCTCTATTCTCAACACTCCTTCCTCCCCCTCGGCAACAACCTCTGCCGAGTCAGGTGCTTCTATGGGTGGCTCTGCACTGCGGCATTACGCCCCCACACCTTGACTCACTGGAGAGCCCGGCTCTGGCTCCTCCAGTTCAGAAACACTGCACTCTTTTGACGATGACTTTGCAGTTTCGCAGTCAGCCCCTAGAGTAGCAGCCGGTGCCACCCGTCTAGCCTGAGACCGGGTGACAACCCCAACAACCTCCTCTTCACTGCCCTCCCCCACCGGTGACCCTGCCTCATTGCAGTCGGCCCCAAGAGCGGCAGCTTCTTCCTCAACACTGTTCTCCTCTTCCGGTAGCCCCGCTCTGTCGCAGTCGGCTCCAGGAGCAACAGCCTGCATCACCTTCTCGGTCTGCGACCGGGTGACAACAGCAACAGGGTCGGGCACACTATGCCCCGACACCTCAGAGGCCTCACCTCCCGTAGGGGTGGGCACCCAAACTCTCCCTCCAGCTAGGTCATTTCCTAGCAGGAAATCAACACCTGTCACAGGCAGTTGTTCCGCCACTGCCACTTGAGCTGTAGTGGTAATCAGTTGACATGACAGCTTCACCTCAGCCGTAACAAACTTCTCGACAGCATTGAGGCCCCTACACAACACTGCCTTCGAAGAAGTCACCTTACTCCCGGTGACATTGCGGCACACAGACTGTTGTGCGCCAGTGTCTCTTAAGAAGTGACAGGATACTTGTTCCCGTCAATCTCAACAGTGCCCCCACACAGAAATGGGCGACACCAATCCAGCTCCGAGTCAGCTGGAGTCACAGAAGCAGCAACAGGGGAGGGGGAACAAGTGAAGACTCCTGAACCCCCTCCTCACAATCCAACTCAGGCCCATCAAGAGCCTTCTTCCCTTCAGGAACATTAGGAGCGAGCAGCCTCTCCTCACGACCCTGGTCAGACCACACCAGCAAGGCAACTGGTTTCTGGGGTGTTTTGGAGGGGCCCGCTGTCACAAGTTTGGGGCATTGAGATCGAAAATGTCCCTTGCCATGGCAGTTATAGCACGTAGGTTGGTTATCGTACTTTGGAGTACTAAAGGTCATCTTCCCTCCTGACCCTCCCTTTGGCCCTGAAGGGGCAGCGGGGGATTGAGACTTACCAAACCCGCTTTTATTTCCAAAGCCGTGACTGCGGGGAGGGGAACGTGGAGCACCAGAACCAGCACTGCCACTGCCCCCTGGCCCTCGTGGTCCTCCCTCTTTGAATCCACCTCCAGCACGAGGCTCCGAGCGATGGGCTAACACATGGTCGTCAGCCCAGGTGGCAGCCTCCTTCAGCGTCTTAAAACGCTTCTCCCGCAGGAGAGGCACCAGTTCCTTATCAGCAGCATTTATAAACTGCTCCATCACCATTAGCTCCTCCAGGTCGCGGAGAGTATCCACTCCCTCACTCATAATCCATCTCTTAAATGCCTGCTCTAAATGGCGGGCATACTCGAGGTAAGAATCACCGGGTCTTTTCTTCCCACCTCGGAACCTTAGGCGATAGGCTTCGGGCCGCAGCTAGTAAGCCCTCAAAATGTCAGCCTTAAAGTCCTCATAACTTTTCAGATCTTCCACCGATATATTGTCGTAGACCTCCAACGCTCTGCCTTTTAGCTTATTTTCCACTAGGCCAACCCATCTTCCTCCTGGCCAACCAAACTCAGCCGCCTTCTTCTCAAACCTCCTGAACCATTCGGCAACCTTCTGCTCGTCAAAGTCAGGAATGAGCTGCAGACTGCGTACCATCTGGCGCTCAACTGAGTTCTCCTCTCCTTCTCCTCCCTTATGAGTTGAGTTGTCCCCAAGTCTAGATCTTTCCCACTCAAATTCTCTATGCTTCTCCATCTCCAACCTTCTAACTTCCATCTCTTCCCTTCTTGCTTCTCTCCTCTCTTCAGATTCTAATTCCAATTTTCTCGTTTCGTTCGCAGCTTCTATCTCCAACCTTTTAGCCTCTCTCCTCTCTTCAACTGCTAGCCTCTTCTTTTCGGCTTCTAATTCCAACCTCTTCATTTCCAATTGGAATCTCCATTCCTCCGCCATTCCGGCTGACTGAAGACTGTCAGCAACACTGGCAGCTGGGCTCACTCTCCTGGAACCCGTTACGTTCTCACAAGAACCAACACGGCCCGTTGTATGCTGCAGGGGCTGTTCAGGCACTTCCTGAGCAAAGTTTAATCGTCCTGCAGTACTATGTTCACTAACAGGACTAACAGGCCTTTCTTCACCTAGGCATGGCTGTTCACTAACGCCACGTACAGGGCTGGCTTGGGCCGAGCCATCCTCAAGGGAAATAAGTACATTACAATTGTCTTCCATCGTTACAGTGTGTGTGTGGCTCACACTAACAACACTCTAACACTTTTTCCTACTCACTGTAATCCTTTAGAATCCTGGCGAGGTCGCCAATTTTGTTACGGTCAGACCGTAGGGACACGGTTCTTATGCCCTAGTGCCGGGTGTCCACTTATGTACAACCCAGTCACAACCACGTTACGGGCGTGCACGAACTGTAGTGCTGATGTTTATACGTCCTTTTAACCCACCAAAGGACAAGGAAAGTAGACTATCCCGTAGGCCTAGTCCACTCCGAGGGCCACGCGCCGGCGGCTGGACAACAGGCTATAAATAGGAGTGCCCGGTTAAGGAACCTGTGCACCTTTCAGCCAATACACAGCACCTACAGCCACCCCGTTAACGTTAAGAGGTCGCCAGTCCTTTTTACCCTCCAAAGGACAAGGAATCTCCCAGTAGTAACCACTTTCTACTCCTTACATTCTAAAGAGACTTACAGCGAGCACTATATTACAGTGCTTAGACAAGGAGCTATCGCTCCAACCAGAAAACCGCCCACAAGGTGTCTTTCCACCCACTCCTGGTTGGACAATAACCCCTCTCGACTCAATTAACACCCTGCAAAGTAGCCTTCCGCGAGGGGACTCCTTACAGTGCGTTATATGAGTCGTAATAAATCAACACTAAGACAGGATTACTCCTCGTCTGTGTTATCCAACAAGAGGCCCCAGATGATAGGCTCTCTCTCTCTCACAATGAGGACAACGAAAACAACGAAGACAACGCCGACAAAACAGACAACGCAGAAACTACTTCCCAAGACTCAACAGCCTGACAATATCCAGAACTTCCTTGCGAGAACTTTCTGGATACTGAACCCTAGATGGAGTTACCACAGGCAAGATGTTAATTATACAGCCACTCACGTCTTTCTCACTGCTCTGGCTTGTAACCGTTTCCTCTACAGTTAGGGCCTTACTGTCTAACTAAACAAATATACCCCTTATCTAATAGGCCAGTCGAATAACCCACTCCCTTAAATATGAGGAGGTTACAGACAAAATAATGCCAATTTGTGGGGAGCTCAGAGCGTGAGGTGTGATCTTAGAGGCTGCTAGCCAGTAACTGAATCTCAGACCTATACAACACTTAACACCCGCCTCCTCACTCTGAGTGTTGCCATATGGTGTTCACCGGGCGGACTCGTCTCTTCCACACCGCGCCCAGCTCACCACGTAGCCTAGTCAAACACTTGTCTTCACAAAATCATTGGTCCGCTCATAAGCGACCCAGAACAATGAAAAGCATATGAGAGGATGCAGAAAAGAAAAATCTACAAGACGAGATGCTTTGCAACGCAAAGAAGAAAGAAGGAAAGTCAGGAAAATTAGGAGAACGAGCAAGGAAGAATTAAAGTAAGCATTGAGCAATAAACTCGCCTTAATACTTGCTGGCAACTCACCACCCGGCCACAGCTCGTCTGTTTTTTTTTTTTTCTCTCTCTCTCTCTCTCTCTCTCTCTCTCTCTCTCTCTCTCTCTCTCTCTCTCTCTCTCTCTCTCTCTCTCTCTTCCCTCTGTGTCTTCCCGCCACATCTGGTCTTGGCTGGGACCACGTGGGTTGGTTACACAAAGACGTAACCCGCTATCATGTCTCGTAACCTCGTAAGGCTAATACTTCCCTTCTCTTTATCTTCACATTCCTCGCCTCCACACTAACACCAAGGATGTAACTCTCATCCATGCCTAGCCGTACTCAGCTGACACAATGCACACTCCGACCCTCGTCTCTCGCCACATACTTCTACAGATGTGGAAAGCACACACCTGTCATGATGCCTTGCATGCCTTTCCTCAGAGAGGCTTCAATCTACTGCTACGGGGCCAGACTCTTACCCTCTCCAGTCGACACTACTGTCACTGGCAGAACCCGCAACGAGTGTCATAGCCTCAGCGTAGCCTTCTTCCTTACCAGCCTCTTAACATTCTTTCTTCTCCCTCTCAGGAAATCTTCATTCCTCTGTTGGGCTTGACTCTCGTCTTCCCTAGACGATGTTGTTG
>JAXIVD010005797.1:20000-22500 GCA_036785275.1 Cancer borealis
GTGTGTGTGTGTGTGTGTGTGTGTGTGTGTGTGTGTGTGTGTGTGTGTGTGTGTGTGTGCACATGTGTATGTGTGTGTGTGTGTGTGTGTATGTGTGTGTGTGTGTGTGTGTGTGTGTGTGTGTGTGTCTGTGTGTGCGTGTGTGTGTTTTGCTGAGTTTGCCTTGGGTATCATCAGCACAATACGTGAATTGACTCCGTTGTGAAATACTTTCATGTCTTGATGCTTTGTGTGTCGTCATCGGTGTGGCGGTAAGAGTTTTCTTTCAATGTTTTTGCATCATCAGTATTGATCATTAGCTTTTATTTTTAATACATATTCGTACAATCACTTACCAATTCTAATAATCCACACGCATTTTACATTGAAATCACACCGTTATTTACACACGGGTTCTTACTGTGTTAGTGTAGAACTCTTTGATAAAAAAAAAAGATAGTTGTAGTTATGTTTGTATTGCATGAGGCCCATTGACTCACAGCTCTAGAAGGACAACAAAGCAGCGGTGGTTCCTATCTCTCAAGCCTTAGGTTACTAATACATAGTTTTATTATTTTCTTTCCATGTCAAAAGCATCAATTATGTCTAAGTCATTCTCGCCTCTTCACATCATCTTTGTTCTGCCCAATCTTGTTTTATTTCCTCCCATCTGTTTCTGTAGATGTCACCCCTCTCTCTTAATGGCGTGGTATGCTCGTCTTCAATTTGTTTAACTTTTCTTCCGAAGTAAATGATATTCACCACGTTTGACATTAACGTTTTTTCAAACCCTCTTTTATAGTTTTTTTCCTTGTCACTTTCGGTTTGCTTTGGATAATTTCAATTTGTTTCTATTATGTTTTCCTATACCTTCGCTGATAACTGTGTTACCTAAGTTGTTCCACTAACACATGCATTGCTCACTCTTTCCACTCTAGTCCAATTATCCCAACAAAACTTTTTTTTTCCCCATTTGGATCCGCCTCTTTCGTCAGGTTTCCCTCCTACTGTACTAACATCCTAGACTATCTGGAACCATTAACTTTTTTCACTCCACCCTGCTTTCAATTCTGAGCTTTTCACTGTCCTCTCCCCAATACAAGATTTACTGTATGCACCTCCTTCCAGTTTCCGTTTTTTTCCATCCACTCTTTTATTTCATTTGCAAAGCCTTCTTCATAATTTACAGATTCCTTTCCAGTTTTATCTGCCGTTAGTACTGCGGCAATGTAGTCTGCAAAAATTTTATTTTGCAGTGTTTCTTTTGCGTCTGATTACATTAATTAAGACGGTAGATATTTTTTATATTATTCCGGCCGCTAATATTTATCATTACTCCTTCAGACTTATAGAACATGCAGAGTGAAAAGCAAGGGGACTTATAGGAGCGTTGTCTAAGCATGGAGCGCAATTTCAGGGATAACATTTTTATGCAGGAACAAAAAAGGTGTGCGATAAATATTTTCTCGAAAACTGAAGTTGTTAAAATAAAAGACAAATCTGAGGCAGCCTTAAGAAAACAGTTGAAGTCGAAAGTGAGGGAAACGATGAACATTTTCAATCTCACAGGTTCAGAAGAAAGATTTTTCGATAGAGGACGGAATATCATACTAACAATATGATATTACAAACAAGAGAACGGTGGCAGTTTTTTGCAAATGTTAGTATATAGAATAAAAGATTTCCTTCATGTATTTGAATGTTTAACCTTCAGTACAACACATATTCATACAGAATCACGCATGATAGCCTGAGGAAATCCTATGAACTCATATCACTTTAATAACTGATTAATGAAAAATAAAACATTTAATGTTATGGTCGTAAAATTGAGTATTCACCAGAAAAAAATAACTTCCCTGATCGAGGACGTCAATCCTAAAAAAAAAAAAAAAGGGAATTCATACGATAAAGAAACAATATTGTATTGAATGCTAACAGTAATTAAAAATAAACTGAAATTCGAGAAACAAAACACTCGCTTAGTCAATGACGTTGGTTTTGAAAAATCACTTTACAGAAACTACTATTATAAAGGAACAGAGGCCAAAATATTATTAACGAACACTAATACAATGTACAATTGAACAAGCTAAATAATACAAGATAACAATGAAGTTGCGGGAATGTAAAATGCAGGTAAAAAAAAAAAAAAACTGGGAAAAGAGGATTGGAAGGGATATATATTAAAAAGAATATTACAAAAAATGACAAAAAGTATATTCAACAATAAATTTATTATTATAGAATCAATAGGATTAAGCTTCAATAAGGTTGGCTTGGGGAGGTTGCAGGAAGAATTCATCTACCCTCACGGAGAAATTGATGACGAGGAAGTTGAAGAGGTACTCACAGAAACTGATGATATGGAAACTAAACAATAGAGGAAGTATATCCAAACAAAAAATGTAATACGATAATGTCGAAATATTTATGAGAGATGTGGTATCAAAATTGGACAACAAAACTCGCGAACTGGTGGAATACAGCGAAACACAAAATTTTACTGTTATAGTTAACG
>JAXIVD010005797.1:25000-27144 GCA_036785275.1 Cancer borealis
TAGGTGTTAATATTTAATTTTGCTCTCTCTCTCTCTCTCTCTCTCTCTCTCTCTCTCTCTCTCTCTCTCTCTCTCTCTCTCTCTCTCTCTCTCTCTCTCTCTCTCTCTCTCTCTCTCTCTCTCTCTCTCTTGTTTAGGTTCATAAATATTTACAGAGGTTCGTAAATATTTACAAAAGACTGATCCAAATAAGTCCGTTGGTCTTGATGAAATTTTACCACAGTTACTTAAAGAATGTTGTGCGCAGCTTGAAACTCCTATAACAAGTTTATTCAATAAATCATTAACACAAGCTAGAGTACCTCGTGCATGGAAAAGAGCAAACATAATCCCCATCTCTAAGAAGGAAGAAAAGAAACAAGCTAATAACTATCGACCAATGAATCTAACTTCAGTATTAATCAAATTTTTTGAAAAGATCATCAGGGATAAGACAGTTGAGTTCCCCGAGAAAAATGAATCAATAACGGAAAACCAGCACGGATTTCGTAGTACTAAATTATGTCTGACTAATCTGTTCGATTTCTTTATTGATATTTACGCGAGTTGGGATGTCCGGGAACCATATGATGTGATTTACTTAGAGTTTCAAAAAGCATTTGATAAAGTTCCTCATAAACGGCTGATATCGAAATTGAGGGCACATGTAATAGGAGAGCATCTAAGCGCGTGGATAGAAGACTGGCTCTCAGACCGACAACAACAAGTTGTTCTAAATGGCGAAGTGTCTGATTGGCAAAACGTAAATATTGGTGTGCCTCAAGGGTCGGTCCTGGGACCCACGCTCTTCATCATATATGTAAATGACTTAGAAAGCAATCTTTTGTCAAAAGTAGCAAAATTCGCAGACGATACAAAACTTAGCGGTAAAGTAATATGCACTGGAGACTGCGATAAAATTCAAGAGGATCTAAACAAACTAATCGATTGGAGTGATAAATGGTTAATGTCTTTTAATACAGACAAATGTAAGGTTATGCATATTGACGGTAAAAATCCAAATTTTAAATAAAAAATGCATGATCAGGAGCTCGATAAAGTCAAACAAGAAAAGGATTTTGGTGTAATCATTAACTGTAATCTAAAAGTGAGTGATCAGTGCATAGCTGCTAGTAAGAAAGCAAATATGATAGTAGGGCTAATTTCAAGAAATTTCGATCACAAAGCACCAGAAGTAATGAAAAATTTCTATACGGCATTTGTAAGACCACAGCCTGAATATGCGATACAATTCTGGTCACCAAACTACATTAAAGACCAAAACTTGCTGGAAAGAGTACAGAGACGAGCGACAAAATTTTTTTCTACATTGCGTAATTTATCATATGAGGAACGATTAAAACAGTTAGATATGTTCACTTTCCATAAGCGAAGAATTAGCGGAGATATGATTGAAGTCTTTAAAATTTTAAATAAATTCGACAATATCAATCGAGAAGTACTTTTTGAGATGAATAACGCGTCAGTAACGAGAGCTAACGGTATGAAATTAAAGGTGCAAAAATTTAACAAAATTGCTCGTAACTCATACTTCAATGTTAGAGTTGTAGACCATTGGAATAGATTCTCAGCATCAGTAGTTTGTTGTAAAGCTATAGACATTTTCAAATCCAGATTAGGCAAACATTTAAGAGAAACAGGTTTACTTTGAAAAAATAAAAGGTAATTAAGGGATTCATGGTAGAGTGACTCAGACCGGTGGGTGGCTGCAGCAATTGGTTATCAGGGTACTGGTGCATCCACCCGTAATCCGAAGTAAACGAGAATCAAATCTCTACCAGAACAACAGTTGCAGTATAAGTCCCTCTGATCTATGTCTACTTCACTGGTTCCCATTTGATGAGCATACGATTTAGAGTAAACAATGCGAGCGTCTATGAAACTTATATCCTTGTGTCCCTATGTCTCAAATTAGAAGTGTAATGGCAGTAATTGATTCAATATAAATGTTATTCCCTATCCAAGATGTACCATCATTAGTGGTAGTCTAGTCTAGTCTAGTATGGTATAGTATAGTAGTCTAGCATAGTATAGTATAGTATCCTCCTCTATTTTCATTCTTTACTATAAAATGTCCATGGCTATGTTTTCGACAAGGTGTTCCCTTCTATCTGTTTTTCCCGTCGGAATGTTGCCGAGGGTAG
>JAXIVD010005798.1:0-2500 GCA_036785275.1 Cancer borealis
GACAGAGAGAGAGAGAGAGAGAGAGAGAGATCCCACCTCACTTTTCTCCAGTATCGCCTACCTCTGTCTTTCTTCCCTTCCTCCCACTCTTCCTTCCCACTCTTCCTTCCTCCCACTCTCCCTTCCTCCCACTCTCCCTCCATGCCACCCTACACTTTCTCTTCTTTCCTCTGTTCCCACTCCTTGTCCCTCCTCAGGGCGCCACAACGCACCAAGCGGCACGTTTCACCCTAACTCAAATCCTGCCGAGCCTTTGATGCACAGGCGAACCGCGACTGCAACTTACGATGATTGGGACTCCAGTAGGTAGAGGCGCAGGTGAGAGGACGGGAGTGGTACGTGCTTGGCAGGTAAACCACCATTGTTACCTGGTGACCATGAGCACCTGAACAGGGGAGGGGGAATGATAGGGGGCGAGGGTCGTGTAGCTGGGAGGGAAGGGAGAGGAAGGGGAAAGGCTTTGGCGGGCGTTTTCACTGTAATTTTCAGGAACACAAAGACTAGTTTAGCCACCACAATGTTCACGTCGACTTAATGATACTTGATGGTGGATGTTGAGCCAAGGCCGGCGCTTCTGTGGTGCTGCGGCCATGTGGAGGCGTCACGACAGCCCGAAGTGTTACTCTCTCTGCATAACACATATACATGTAGCGACGTTAGTCACGCCTCGCCTGATCCAGTCTTGCTGCACCATAGACAGGATGGGCGGCACGGCGAGGACATTGCAAATCCAGTTAGATGGAACAGTTGAAATGAAAAAATGTGTATCGTCTTTTTGAATTTAATGTTTTTGGAATAGGACGATGAATATCATAATTACTTAATGATAATATTATTAATAAACACTATTATCATAATAATAATAATAATAATAATAATAATAATAATAATAATAATAATAATAATAAAAAAATAAAAATAAAAAATAAAAAATAAATAAAATAGACACACTCATGTACACATACACATACATTACTCTCATTTAGCCCCTAGGCACTCAAGAGGAAAGGAGAAATGCACCTCCCAACACTGCGCGTCAAGTCAGTCACGCAAATGAGGCCGAGGGCGAGGGTCGCATCCACAACAGGGTCCCAGGGCTTACCCTTGCCACTTCATATTTAACTCATGCCCTCTCCCTCCCCGCGCTTGATCCTATCCAAAGGTCATACCAGTTGCACGGGAACCTCCTCCACAGGTCGTTAAAGCTGCATCATTTTTCATGCATTCACCATTGCTCTCCATTCACTTCCATCACACACAATCATCCTTCCTTGCTTCACAGACCTTCCCCTTACATTTAACGCTCTTTTAACATCTTCCATCAACCTCGGTCGTGGTCTTCCTCTCAATCTCACGCCTCTTATATCGGATCCTACTATTTGTTTTCCTCCATTTTCTCCATGTGTCTAAACCACCTCAACACACACTGCTCTGCTTGACCAGTTCTCCTCCGCATGCACCTCCTCATTTCTCACTCGGTCCATACGCGTTACTCCACACATATTCCTCATCTCAGACATCTCATTTCCCATTACAGTTCATCTCGTCCCTGCTACTGCCATATTCAATGTTTCAGCACAATATAACGCAGTTGGTGCAGCTACTCCTTCATACAACCATCTCTTAACATTCATTCCCATCGCTCTACAAATAAACATCTTCATTCCTCCAACACCATTCCTACATCATTGATCCTAGACTTAACCTTTGTCTCTATTCATCTATCTACAGTGATCTTGAACCCATAATATTTTAAACAACAATAAACGTAATACATTATAACAATGACAATAGTTATGTGGTTATTTATCACGGTCTTGAGGATCGCGCACTGGTCTCATGGCTAATTATATGTTTCAACAATAATAACAACAGTGATAATGATAAGGACAATGATAGTGTGGTGTTTGTAATTGCACTTATCAAAACTATTTATGATGCTCCACCGTAACTATTCTAAACCTTGCACAAGCCGGAGTGGTTGTTCTATTTGAAGTGTATGCAAGACCCTGCATTAAATAAAGAAATTGATAATTGATGTAAATAAATTAGATACAAACTATTGAATTAAGTTATCAATAATTTATTTAATTTATCAATGATAAGCCAGAATTAACTGTGGAAACCTGTATATATTGAATTAAGCATAAGCAAACAATTATACTTACTTCATAAGTTGACAACTTAATAAGAACATTATACTTTCTCATCCCTATTAAAGAGCAATAGTGTTGTCAATATTAACGATTTAACTGTATTTATGTATAAATGATCGATTGTTTTGGTTGTTCTATGTGATGTGTCACACATTACTACCGGAAAAAAAAAAGGCTGAAACTATATTAAAAAAAATTAAGCTATTGAAAACAATTGCACATATTTTGTGTCCATTTCAAATTTTCTATATTCATTACATCCCAAACACTGCCAAAACAATAGTTTGTGGGTATTGAAGGTACACACAATTCACGACTCTTATTCTGATTCTGACTGACTTTAG
>JAXIVD010005798.1:7500-10000 GCA_036785275.1 Cancer borealis
GTTACCTCAGTTTGCACACAGCAGAAGGTGGATTACTGTGACGTCAGTGGGACAGTGGCCAATAATGTACCTTCACTATGTGTGTGTGTGTGTGTGTGTGTGTGTATGTGTGTGTGTGTGTGTGTGTGTGTGTGTGTGTGTGTGTGTGTGTGTGTGTGTGTGTGTGTGTGTGTGTGTGTGTGTGTGTGTGTGTGTGTGTGTGTGTGTGTGTGTGTGTGTGTGTGTGTGTCTTGTCATGCTGAGCCACTTACAACGAGGCTGACGCATGGTACTTGGTGTTCGCAGGTTGAAGGTGAACTTAACTTGTAACGTGTCCGGCAGAGGTCACGGGGACGTTGTTCAAGGGAAGGAGGGTCACGAAAGGATGTTGAAGGGAGGGAGGGAGGGGAGGAGAGGATCATGAGGAGGAGGAGGAGTAAGGAGTAGAGGGAGTGAAGAGAAATGAGGTTAGGCCAAGATAAGGTCAGCTATTGCCTGTTTTATGGATACAATTAGCTGAAACATGCAGGTTCGGGGTGAAGATGAACCAAGGGAAGGCGCATCTTCACTCTCGTAACACCTGTGTCATGCCCCCGCCAGGTAACATTTAACCTTTCATTTTACCGTTTGATATTTTATTTTATTTTTTGCTTTCTTTTCTCGTCATTCTCATCATCCTCTCCATTACACAGACAAACCCCCCCCCCTCCACACACACATATACAAAAAAACATGTTTCATTATTCTTTACACATCTTCTATTTTCTCACTTTCTATAATCGTCTTCTCTTCCAATCTTCTCAACATTACCACTTATTTCCATGAGTTTTTTTTAGCGGAAATTTTGCTTAATGACGGATCAGTTTTCCGCCACATCATTCCTTGCAATTTTATTTTACACGCTCACTTAGTTTTTACTTCTCACTTGTTCTTCACCAATAGATTTGTATGATTTTTTTACCGAGGCTTGAAAAAACTATTCTCTTATTTGTTACTCGTCGCACATCGTCAGTTTATATGCAAAAGTGCACCAGGAGGGAGGAGCCCCGTCGACTCCTGTAGGGGACGACGCCTTGCCTTACCTAGAGTCCCAACCCTGCGTGAGATCGGCCCGTCGACGCCCCGTCGCTCGCTTAGGACCCTCGTATATGGCCTGAGAGTCGGGACAGCACGGCAGGTCAGTGGTCCTGCAGCTGACCCCTGGTGACCCCACGTCGGCGCGGTCCGCCTACCCTGGCCAGCGGATAAGACATTGTGAAGTGATCCGTGGACACCCCTGGAGTTTGGCCTGATAGTCGGTGCAGCTCCCACGGTCCTGTCACTGCCAGAAATAAAGGCTTTTCTCTCTTTGCCGGGGTCAGAGTGCGTCCTGACGGAGCTCCGGTCGACTTGTTCTGTCCTCCTCCGCCTCCTGACGGGTGCCGCGCCAGGGGCAAGACATGGGTTTGCTCATGTCGCCCTTTATAGGCAATGCGAGTCTTACTGATGGCATGGCTCCCCTGCTGCACCCTGCTCCATGCCACTGCTTTGACGCTGACAGGGTGAGGGAAGGAGGCCACCCACACCTTGCCAGCCTCTGTCCTGCCCCTCCCCCCCTCCAACCTTACCATTACTTCCCCACCACCTTCACTCTCATTGCTCCCACTACAACTCCTCCCCACTTTCCTTCACTCCTGCTCCCACTCTCCCTCTGACCTCGCCCCAACTCACTCCCGACAAGCAATTTCGACTGTGTTTCACCAACTCTCTGCTCTCACCTCCCACTCTTCCCTCCGCGTCTCCTCACCGACAGAAAACCTTACCCCATGTGATTCTTTAAAGGCACGAAGCTGTATCTGCAAAACATCTTAGAGAAACCTTTCCCCATTGTAACATATTTCCAGGTTCCGCATCACCGCCCAGTAAAACACTTTCACAAATATTAACAGTGAACCGCCCTCTTCTCCCTCCTCTCATTCTTCTTTTTTTCTTCTATTTTTCTTCTTCTTTTCCTTCGTTTTTTTTTTCTTCTTCTTCTTCTTCTCCTTCTTCTTTTTCTTCTTCTTCTTCTTCTTCTTTTTCTTCTTTTTCTTCCCTCTCCTCTTCCTCCTCCTCTCTCCCTTTTTAATTTATTTTGCCGCGTCTTCATCTGCACATCACTATGACGGACAAAGCCTAGATTGATATTGTATACACACTATAAAGATACATCCCACTCGCTATTCCAGAGTGGTGAGCTTTCATGCATCATATTCTTTTTTTTGTTGTTGCTAAATCATTACAAGAACCAGTTTTATAACAGTCTTGTTTTTAACCGAACAAGTCTTATTAATTTTAACGTGTTTCTGAAAATTATAATGAACTTTTATATACTTTCCAATCTCCTGTTATTATTATTTACTTTTTTTCTTCTCTCTCCTGCGTGTTCAGGATACAAGTAAAATGTATCTTTTTATTACATTTTTATAGTCTTTACGGGTGACTCTCAGCCTGCGTCGAGGTGCTGGGTAAATATTTATCGTAAAAACATTAAATAGTGGCG
>JAXIVD010005798.1:20000-22500 GCA_036785275.1 Cancer borealis
CGACCGCATAATGCCTCGCTAATGAGTGAGCCCTTCGTGGCGTCACCCAAGGCGGCGTCGCGCCCACCTTTGTTTACCGCTAGAAGCTTGCTAGCTGGGTTTCGATCACCACTGCTGATGACCGTGCGGCCTCGGCTGACGGAAGATGGACGGCCTGGTGGTCGTGCCGAGGGATCATCGCTGGCGGCGCCTGGCGAGCGTCACTCCTCTGCTTCATTCACAGTTTATTGCCGCCGCCGCCTATCGGAGGAAATAAACAACGGAGAGGCGGCCGTACATCTCGGAGGGAAGGTGAGCGGGGCGGGGCGATGCGTGCGGGGTGTCAGGCGGAGGCGGTAAACACCAGCTGACCCTCGACGCCTGACACACGTCCCGTCACAGAGACAAGGAACACAAAGATCTCCTGAGTGGCCGGGAAACGTACGTTCAATACACCCAAGTCGACTTTAGCGAGGCAGCATGAAGAGATGATGTATAATTGTTTGATTGTGTAGGTAATGTAACCGTGCCGGTGTACACACGAGAAATGCCGCTTGAAAAGCTGTTTTGTACGCACACAAGCCATAACGGGAAGGCGCCGGATAGTCCTGAAGGGCGCAGCAAGCAAGGACACATGTGTGGGGGGAGCACACCACGGCACATTCCAGTAAGGTAGTGTCACACCCCGTCTCTCCTTCGCCCGCCACTCCCGCCCGTCTGACGCTACCTCATCCGTCTTCGTGGTGTTGACGCCGCGTCCAGACAGACGTCGCCCTCACGGCACCCGGGCGTGGGTCGGTGTTGACAAATGGTGGTGGAATCCAGGACTCGGCCCTTGGGTCTGACTTGAGAGGAGCCACCGGTTCTCCTTGGCTGTGAGGGTCGTCCCTGGAATACTCCATGCCTCATATCCCACCATAAAGGGATTTTATCTAAGATTTATGAAGAATCGTACAAATACACCTTTTCAAATGTTCCGCCAGACTTGTTCATTGGACCGGTTTGTTCGATCCTGAATAATATCGTGTATGAAACAGCCTCTTCAGGACTTACGAGTCAGCTGGCGACCCCGTAGGTGGCTGGGTTTGCGGCGGAAGGAGGATCAAATGTTCTGCCACGCGTACACGAGGAGGGCCTGGCTGATATGTGTGTGTGTGTGTGTGTGTGTGTGTGTGTGTGTGTGTGTGTGTGTGTGTGTGTGTGTGTGTGTGTGTGTGTGTGTGTGTGTGTGTGTGTGTGTGTGTACCCTTATCGGAACACAGTTAGGTGGCCTCGTGCTGCTAATCTTGGCGCCGCAGTAAACCAAGAAAGGCGTCGGATTATTCAGTCTGATTGGCAACATTCTGTTTTTCTCCTCTTCTCTTTTTTCCTCCACTTCTTTTCCTCTTCCTATTCATCCAATTCCAATTCCTTCATCGTTTTCTAACTGCATAATGAAAAAAAATTGTAATAGGTATAGAAGAAAATCTGAAAAAAGTGAACTAAGAGGAAAGCAAAAAAGTATGAACGCAGCCAGTGATTGCCTGACAAATGAATAAAGCCAAGGGATAAGACGACGACAGAGGAGGCGGAGGAGGAGGAGGAGGAGGAGGAGGAGGAGGAGGAGGAGGATTACAAAGGATTACAAACAGCAACTTACCACCAAGTTATTTCTAGACTGTTTACTTGCTTTTATTTAAATTACTTGGATGAGGGAAAGGATTGCACAGTAGAAGATTCCTCCCCATCAACCTATCCCTCCAGCCCCCCCCAAAAAAAAATAGGAAAAAAAGAGAAGTAAAGAAAAACTAAAAAAGAAAAAATGAAAAGAAAGAAAAGTTCAATAAAAATAAAAACAAAAGAAGAAAATAAAAACTAAAAAATATATACAAGGAGGAGAGAAGGAGAAGGAAAAAGAGAAAGAAAAGGAAAATGAGGTAGAGGAGGAGGAGGAGGAGGGGAGAGAGAGAGAGAAGGAGGAGCAGGAGGGGAGGGAAGGAGAAGGAAAAGGATGAGGGGAAGGAAGTGGTGATGGTCTTGGTGATGGAGGTGGAAGAGAACGAAAGACGACGACAAGGAAGAAGAAGAAGAAGAAAAAGAAAAAGAAAAAGAAAAAGAAAAAGTAGAAGAAGAAGAAGAATAGGAGGAGTAGCAGCAACAAGACAAGAGAGGGCAAAGGGTAGTCCACGTAATACAGAGAAAGGAGTGAGTGAGAAAGAATAGGATAGCGAGATAGTCCGTTACACAGTGCTTCTAGCTCTACCTACGCGATGTGTGGCTCAGGTACAGAAGTCTGCTAAGTATCTACATCATCTACTACAATGACATCAGCAACAAGAACTATAACAAGCATTTTAGACAAATAGCATAAGCCTAATCAACAACTGTAATCAGATAGACAGCAGCAAGACAACATCAGCTGGAGTGACATGAACAACAGCACCAACGACAGGAACAGTAAAACGTGTAATTGACATCAACAGCAACAGCAACAACACTAAGATCTGAGTTACCATCGACAGCCAAGCCAACAAATCATAAC
>JAXIVD010005799.1:0-10000 GCA_036785275.1 Cancer borealis
GTGGGGCAGCAGCAGCTTTTGATGTGCTGTACAGTGCAGCATAATTAATTTTTTGGATCTAGGTAATTGGATTTCCACACAGGTGGCTCACAGGTAAGGGAGCAGGGAGAGGGGGGAGGGGAGGGGAATGGGTGGGAGAGGAGATAGGGAGAAAAATTTTATAAAGCACGTAGCATATAGGTGAAGGAAACGCCACACTCGTAGAAAATACCTCCCTTCTATAGATTACCTTTATCTTTACTCCATTATAGTGCACGTCCCTCCCCCCCTAACCCTCCCCCCCTCACCTACACCCCTCACGCCCCTCACCCCCCTCACCCCCCTCACCCCGGCACCACCAACTATCCTTTCCGCCACCTACGAACACAAGCCGGTAATTAAGAATCGATTGCCTTCATAATCGCGGCCACGTTTTCCTTGACCTCCGTTGATAGCCAGCCGCAGGGAACGGACGGGAGGACGGATCGACGGACGGACGGACGGACGGACGCTTCTACCTACATAGGGAAGAAAAAGTATATACACGAGGCTGAGCGAGCAAACCAGAACTGTTACACCATGACCACTACCACCAGGTGTATAACTTGAGAGAGAGAGAGAGAGAGAGAGAGAGAGAGAGAGAGAGAGAGAGAGAGAGAGAGAGAGAGAGAGAGAGAGAGAGAGGAGAGAGAGAGAGAGAGAGAGAGAGAGAGAGAGAAAAAAAAGGAGGAAAGAAGATAAGATAAGCCTACTTAAAGAATTTTGAAACGTTCCTCTCTTTACGCTGCCAGTTTTTCCTTCCATTAAAAATTTTCCTCCTCCTTGCTCAGTCTCTTGCATGGTGATCTGAGACGCGGTGGCCAGCGAGTCAATGTGTCAAGTAGTGAGGCAACGGTGAGATTTGGCGATCGCGTGTATATTTAGGTCACTTTTGGTCACGAAACTTGGCGTCTGGGAAAAAAATGAGAAAAAAATTGGTTGGTGTGGTGGTGGTGTGTGCGTGTGCGTGTGCGTGTGGTAGTATTGATATGCATGAAGGAACATATAAGACAGGCAGACAGACGGGCTGAAATTCCTTCTTTTCTACATGACTGACAACACACACACACACACACACACACACACACACACACACACACACACACACACACACACACACACACACACACACACACACACACACACACATACACGTTCATGATTGTGTGAGGTCATGAGGCCCCTTGAGTGTAAGTCTAATGAAACCTTCACAAAATTGTTTCTTTTCTTTACCTCCTGAAGACTCATGTTCCCTCCTTCCTTTCCCCTCACCATCCCTCACCTCCACCTTTCCCCTTACCATCCCTCACCTCCACCTTTCCCCTCACCATCCCTCACCTCCACCTTTCCCCTCACCATCCCTCACCTCCACCTTTCCCCTCACTATCCCTCACCTCCACCTTTCCCCTCACCATTCCTCACCTCCACCTTTCCCTCTCGTAAAACTACTTGTGATGCATTCTTGAGGACGCAAAGTAAATTGATGCTCGTTCTGTTGGGGCAAGGCAAGGGTAGGCAAGGCAAGGCAAGACAAGGTAAGGAAAGGCAAGCCAAGGCAGGGGAAGGCAAGGCAAGGCAAGGGAAGGCAAGGCAAGGCAAGGCAAGGCAAGGGAAGGCAAGCCAAGGCAGGGGAAGGCAAGGAAAAGCAAGGCAAGGTGAGGCAAGACAAGGCAAGGCAAGACAAGGCAAGGCAAGGTGAGGCAAGGCAAGGCTAGGCAAGGTGAGACAAGGCAAGGCAAGGCAAGGCAAGGCAAGGCAAGGCAAGGCAAGGCAAGACAGGGGAAGGCAAGGCAAGGCAAAACAAGGCAAGGCAAGGCAAGGTAGGGGAAGGCAAGGCAAGGCACGGTAAGGTGAGGCAAGGCAAGGTAATGTGAGGCAAGGCAAGGCAAGGTAAGGCAAGGCAAGGCAAGGCAAGGCAAGGCAAGGCAAGGCGAGGCAAGGTGAGGCAAGGTGAAGCAAGGCAAGGCAAGGCAAGGCAAGGGGAAGCAAGGCAAGGCAAGGCAAGGCAAGACAAGGGCAAGGCAAGTAAAACAAGGCAAGACAAAACAAAGCAAGGCAAAACAAGGCAAGGCAAGGTGAGGCAAGGGAAGGCAAGCCAAGGCAAGGCAGGGAAAGGTAAGGCAAGGTGAGACAAGACAAGGCAAGGCAAGGTGAGGGTTGGTGGGCGCTGGGGCTTGAGCGAGGAATGTCTGAAGAAATTCTCTAATGGTGAGGATGAAAGCAACGGATGGTGTGGTGAAGCGCCGAGGGGAAAGAAAGTGTCATGGGCCGTGATATTGTGCGGGAGCGTCGAGGGTTTGTGGGCAGGGAGGGAGGGACGAAAGGGAGGGAGGGAAGGGAGAGAGGGATTGCTACATTGACCGAGGGAGAGACGAAACATTGCATGCAGTGACTAAAACATAGAGAGAGAGAGAGAGAGAGAGAGAGAGAGAGAGAGAGAGAGAGAGAGAGAGAGAGAGAGAGAGAGAGAGAACAAAAACATCTCATAACGTTGATGAATAAAAAACATCCCTAAGAGTACACACAACGCGGGGTGCAGAGGGCGTGTTGGATACCCTTGGGGATACCAGGGTGGGGAGGGTAAGGGTAACAGTGTGTGTGTGTGTGTGTGTGTGTGTGTGTGTGTGTGTGTGTGTGTGTGTGTGTGTGTGTGTACGTCCTCTCTCTCCTATCATTCAGTAATTTCTCACCAAGTTTTATGTCTTAGTTTCTTGTCGACAAACATTTTTCTAGGAATAATTTCTTTAATTAATAATGTTTTATTCCTTTAAAAATTATTTATCCGTAATTTAGCTTTTCCAATTTTCTTGTGGTTTTACATTTCCATGGATGATTTTTATTTATTTATTATTTATTTTTCTTCTTATTATTGTCGCCATTATGGTTTGGGTTTTCCCGTGTATTTTTTGCTTGCCTTATAATAAACATTTCTCCCTCTCACACTCCTTCCTTACCCTCCCCCCCAAAAAAAACTGCAACAACTTTTTTTTTTCATACATCGATAAGTTTTTTTTTTGTTCACCACACACACGAGTTTGCAATGTTGCCATGATTTTTATATATATTTATTTATTTTTTCAACACGTGCAAAACATTTTTTTTTAACATGCACTGAAACACAAACAAACAGGAAAAGCAGTGGAAAGCAACACAGCCAAAATACGAAGAGGAAACACACAAACATAGTGATAAAGTTAGGGAATAAAAACAAAATAATAACGAAATAAACAAACAAACTCATTCAGAAACTCAAACAAATCAATTATGTAGTTGAAATAAATAACCACTATTTTGTCATTTATCTCATTACCGAATAGTCTATAGTTAAGTGATTTGTAAAGGAAACATGGTAGTTTTCAGGTTAGGTTAGTTTAGGTTAGGTTAGGTTAGGCAATGGATTAAACATACTGAAAGAACCAAGATTTATTTATAGCCACGTTGGGTCTTACTGGGAACAATTAACGCGTTCCTGGAGCTCATTAAGACTGAAGGAAAAACACCACACGACCACAACATCATAATTACCATAGTCATCATCATCATCATCATCATCATTACATTCATCAGTGGTATTGTAATTAGCAGTTACTAGTGTTATTATTACATGGCTATCTTGGTCGTTATTGTTACCATTGTTATCTTAAGTCAATGAGATTATTATTACTATACCACTAATATTGCTATCATAGTCATCATCGTCATCATCGGTGTCTTGTTCCAATTGTAAAGGCGAGGTAGTGCGTTGGTAGCAGCATTTCGTCATCTTTAATCTAGTCTCAAGAGGAGATTTTACCTTCACCAAAAACCTAATGAAATATGAAGAGAACAAATAATATGTAATAAATTAATATATCAGACAAAATTAGGTCCAGAAAATATCCACTTAACTAGTACATCAGAAACTATATAATGTGTGTGTGTGTGTGTGTGTGTGTGTGTGTGTGTGTGTGTGTGTGTGTGTGTGTGTGTGTGTGTGTGTGTGTGTGTGTGTGTGTTGGGTATTATTTCAGTCGTCACGCTAATCTGTAATGAGTTGTAGTACGTCATTAGCATCGTCTACACTGAGCTGCCACGACGTGATGTGTAGCTCATGTTATTCTCTTAAACCCCAAACACGCTGAAGAAAAGAAAGGAAGGAAGGAAAATAAAAGATGACTAAAAAATACCTGTCATATTTCAACACCTAAATCCCGCGTTACAGATGGAGAATATAATGTTTTGCAACACCACCACCACCACAATGACTTTTATTTTCTTCTTTTTTCCTTCTTTTTTTTTTTTCCCATTTTGTTAAAGTCACGTGTTCAACAGGTCTTTCTTTATTCAACTTTTATTATTATTATTATTATTATTCTTTATTATTTTTTTCTCCGCTTTTATCTTGGTGACTACTTGATGATAAAAGAGAAAATAAAAATAAAATAAGAGAGAGAGAAAAAAAAAGAGAGAGAGAGAGAGAGAGTAAGAGGCCATTGTGTTTGAGTTTACCTTTTGCATTAAAAGTTTAGAGATTGTCAGGCGTGGAAACACCAGCCTCAGGGATGTGTTTTGCATTTATAATCTCTTTTTTTTTTTTTCTCTCTCTCTCTCTCTCTCTCTCTCTCTCTCTCTCTCTCTTCTCTCTCTCTCTCTCTCTCTCTCTCTCTCTCCTCTCTCTCTCTCTCTCTCTCTCTCTCTTTCTCATTCTCTCTCTCTCTCGCTTTCTCTCTCTCTCCTTTGCTCCGTCATTTCTCGTATTGCGGGGGAGGAAAGGAGATAAGAGGAATAGACAGGTAAGAGGGAGAGGAGGAAAGGTGAGAAAGGGAAAGGGTTGCAGAAGAGGGGAGAAGGGAAGGAAAGGGAGAGAGATAAGAGAAGTAAGGGGAGAAACGAGAAATAGGGAGAAATAGGAAACTAGTGGAAAAATAGAGAGAGAGAGAGAGAGAGAGAGAGAGAGAGAGAGAGAGAGAGAGAGAGAGAGAGAGAGAGAGAGAGAGAGAGAGAGAAAAAAAAAAAAACTGCTATAATGATTTCGATCCCAAACTCTTTCCCTTAACTAGTTCTTTTGTGCTAGTAAATTTTCGTAGCAAACAAAGAAAAGACAGCAAAGGAAAAAAAAATATGTAGATGTAAATTTGTCTTGATTTCCAGTAAGAAAAATGAGTGAAAGGAAAAATTCAAGTGAAAGAAATCCGTGTAATATACCAAGATTCTCTCTCTCTCTCTCTCTCTCTCTCTCTCTCTCTCTCTCTCTCTCTCTCTCTCTCTCTCTCTCTCTCTCTCTCTCTCTCTCTCTCTCTCTCTCTCTCTCTCTCTTCAGTTTTTTCTCTCTTTTTTTCTCTCTCTACCCACACCCACACCGTCTTTATACACACTGAAGGATATCACCACCAGAGGTTGCTAAGGTTGGGGTAGGCTTATGAGGGAGCGTAGGAGCAGGTAAGGTGAGGGAAGTGGGAGGGGTTGGTTATGTAGGGAGGTGTTAGTGTGGTGAAGGTTAAGGACGAGGCAGGACGAGAGGTGCAGGACGGTCAAGGGCAGGTTGATAGCAGCAGGAGGGAAGGGTTGTGAGGGGTGTGGGTGGGGACAAGTTGAAGGTGGGTTGGTAAAGGTCAAAGGAGTGAGGGCAGGACGACGGTACGATCAGAAGGATAAGGAAGGTCAAGATGGGACACAAAGCAGGTTGAGGCATGAATGGGGTTGGGCGTCCCTCCTCCACTTTGATGACGTAAAATTTAAATAATTGCTTTCCTGTTTATTGCACTGAAAACTGCTCGTTATGTATATCAGTTTGTCCGCACGCGTCGCCATGGTGACGCGGTTCCCCGGGTTGGGGCGCTGCCCCTCGCCATGCCGACGCCGCCGCCCCCGCATCCTCACGCACTCTGGCTTGATGACGCTGATTCCGACCAGTTGATCCTGACCTCAGTCTGGTGACGCTCACTCTGGCATGACGACTGTTACCTCTCCCTGGTGATGACCTAAGCCTGGTGACGCTGCTGATCGCTTGGTGATGCTCATCCTCAGCCTGGTGATGGTGGTCTCAGTCATTTGACAGTCTTCTTGGTGACGTGTGTCCCTTCCTGGTGACGGCCGCTGCAGCCTGATGGCATTGTCCCGGCCTTCACACAAACAAATTGCCAACACACAAGCAACATAATTTTTTACTCGGAAACCGATGTCGACATTCCTCCCCTTCCCTTTCCCCTTCCCCTGCCCTTTCCCCTTCCTCTTCCCCTTCCCCTTCCCCTTCCTCTTCCCCTTCCCCTTCCCTTCCTTCCCCTTCCTATTACCCCGCCTGCCGCAGCCGCCTCGGCGCTGAAGGTGTGGCGGGATGAGGGAGAGTAGCATTGGGTAAGGAGGGAGGGAGGTCGAGTGAGTGCTCCCTGCCTCTCCCCGCTGTACCTGAGTCCTCTTGTATTTTGTATAGTGTCAAAAGCGGAAAGGTGTTCGGAGGGTTGGCTGGCGACGCGATAACCTGGACCTTCCCTCCCTTCTTCCCTCCCTCCCTCCCTCCCTTCACCCACCTTCTTCCCTCCCTTCCTGGATCCCTCCCTCCCTGCATCCTTCCCCCATGTACCTGCCTCCGTCCCTTCCTCCCTCCATCTTTCACTCTTTCCCTCTCCCTTGGCTTTTCCACTATGTCGGAATAAATGTTTTCCCCTCGTTGCCTCAACACACTCAACACAAGCTTCATCGGTGGCAGCTTGATCAGTTCCAGGCCGCTGAGAGGTGTGTGGTGTGTGCCTCCTTACAAGTATTTCCGGGGCCGCTGCAGCCACCTCCAGGCCCGCTATAGGACGCCCTTCAACCTTGACATTAATGTGTGAGGGTGAGACAAGCAGCAGCAGCACGCCCATGCCATGCCCCTCACGCCTTCAAGTGATGCTTTGTTAAGGTTCACTTGTAACGCTGAATAAACCTCCTGATTGGCTGTATTGTGCTGTATATATGTTTTTTTACCTTCCCTCGCTGTCGCTTTTGGTGTTTGCAATCGGTGTGTTGGTGTGGTGCGGCTTGACGGTGTGGCGCGTGTCTGGCCTGGGTGGTAGGGGTGGAGGGTGGGGGTTGGGGTTGGGGGTGAGGTTGGGGTTCCTGCGTGCAGCCGAGGGAGGGAGGCACGTGGCGGTGGTGTCGTCCTGATGTATAATCGAACTGCTTCATATTTTATTTGGAATGAACGAAAAAGGCGATAGAAAAAAATGTATTCCTTTGAACACTATTTTTCAGTTGCAGCACTAACGAGCGATGGATCGGGGGGTGTGGGGAGGAGTAGGGAATTGGGACGGCGTGTGTGTGGGGGAAGAGGGGGCCAGTCATAGCGTCACCTGTGGAGCTGCGTCACACAAAGGCATATAGACAACTTGCAGTAGACGAGGAAAATGTTATCGGGTGTCAAGTGGTGGGTGACGGGGCAGGGCTGGGCGGGGCGGGGCGATGGGGCGTTGACGGCGGGGCAGACATGACATGGGTCTTGATGAAGCTTTCCTGCATTCTGACTAAAGCTTGGCAGTGTTGCAAGGACTCCTCCCCCTGCCTCCTTCCTCTGACTGCTGCTGCTGCTGCTGCTGCATCAACGGCCTTCAAGGGGGCAGGCGAGCGAGGCCATGACTGACTAGTTTTTGTATTTATTTCCTTAACCACCAGCACCACGGATACTGCCACCTTCACCACCTCCACACCTACTTCCACCACCACCACCACCACCACCACCATCACTACCATCACCACTATCACCAACATCATAATATTACGTTTCTATACTTATTCTCTCCACGTATTTTGTCTGTCAGCGTGAGTCTTCGTCGTGTGTTCCCAGACTGAGGTACAAACGCTCCAAGAGATGCTCATATAGAATTACAAACAATTACTGCCATACGTTGTCACTGTTATGTGTAATGCTAAGTCTGGAAAGATGCGATTATCAGTACCTGGAAACCATTACGTCCTTCCCGCGGGTGTGCTGGGCTTGATAAAGGCTTCGTTTGTATACATGAACTGCTTCACTTATAACTATGAACCTTCTTTAAATGTCTCAGAAATATTCAGGATCTGCTTCGTTAATCTAATCAATCATTGTTAGTAGTTTAAAGATGATCAGAACCCACGGCTTTACCATCATACTGAATACACACACACACACACACACACACACACACACACACACACACACACTGGCAGGGCTTGTTACCATCAGGAAAGGCCATGCAATCAGTAATAAAAAAAAAGATGAACAAGTAAATGAATAAACAAATAAATAACACATCAGCAAGAGGAGGAAGAGGAGGAGGAGGAGGAGGAGGAGGAGGAGGACGACCTTCTTCCTAACAACGGTAAATTCATGAAGAACGAGGAGGCAACAACAGTAGCTGGTGGTGGTGTTGGGAGACGAGGATAAAAAAAAAATGTGTTGGGGTGTTCGAGTGGCATGGGTGGGGTGGGGCGGGGCGGGGCGGGCGGGGCGGGGTTGAGACGGGGTTGCAAGGATGGGGCGGAAATAAGAATTGCTCTTAGATGGCTTCCTTCAAGGGCGTTGTGGTATTGTTGGGGATTGGGGGTGGGGGTTTGGGGTGAGGGAGGAGAGGGGAGGGGAGGGGATGCAGGCTTTGATCTGTGGTGATGGTGATGAGGGTGGGTGAAGGTTTGTCCGTAAATGAATTTCAACTTCAAACAGGTAGGGAAGTAATCAGTGTGTGCCTGTGTGTGTGTGTGTGTATGTGTGTGTGTGTGTGTGTGTGTGTGTGTGTGTGTGTGTGTGTGTGTGTGTGTGTGTGTGTGTGTGTGTGTGTGTGTGACTGTTACCTGTCTCTGCCTCTCTCTTTTTCTCCCTTTTTCATTTATACTGATTAAATTCTCCTTTTATCCTTTTTTCATCAATTACTTCACATATACACATAATCCTCTTCCTCTTCCTCTTACTTTTCTCCTCTTTCCCCCTCTCTTTTTCCCTCTCTTTCCCTCTTATACCCCATCTTTCCCCTCTTCCCCCTCTCTCATCTCCTCTCTTTCCCCTCTCTCCCCTGAGCCTCCCACTAACACGTTACACACTCACGTTCATCACTCGCCGAGAACCAATGAATATTTTCCCCTCGATGACTTTCCTCTGAACAGAAAACGATCGTAAATGCTATTAAACCTCCCCACAAACTATTCTATTTTATTCCATTTAATTTTCGACCCTTTTTTAGTTTATTTTTGTGTTTGTTATATATATTAAAACGAGGCTGAGTTAAATTAAATTTCCATTGGTACATGTTGCTGTTAATGATGGTAATGGTATTTTGAGTGTTGCTGAGGACCGTGTAGTGAATTTTTTTAAACCCTTTTTTTTTATCGAGTGGCAAATTGTGGGTCTTGTTTTATGGTGTGAGGGTGTGGGTGGAGGTGTATTGGGGGCCTTAGGAGGTGGAGGGGGGAGGGAGATTGGAGGGACTGGAAAATACGTGTTTAATTATGAATGACTGCATTGGGGGAGAACAGAGAGAGAGAGAGAGAAGAGAGAGAGAGAGAGAGAGAGAGAGAGAGAGAGAGAGAGAGAGAGAGAGAGAGAAAGAAAGAGAGGGGGGCAGTCATACATATCGAACCAGACAGGTGTGAGGGAAGTCTGTCCCTAGCAAGATACATGTGTGGAAAGTTTATTGAAAAGAAAACGGACCAGGTATACAAAAGGTGACGGGAAGGCGTGATGACAGGTAGACAGACAGACAGGGAAGATGAGGTGTATACTTACCTACAGGAGGCGAGGGGACGGTGACAGCTTATGACCAACCCTTCCCCTTCCTCTTCTCCCCCTTGTGAATTCTATAGGCAATTCCCCTTCTCGTCTTAGTAACACGATATCTCAGCCTCCCGTGTGCTGTTGTATAGAGACAAGACGTGCTGCATTGTCACTCATTGCTATATCCACGTCATGTACTTACTTACTTACTAACTTACTTGTACTTCCCTCACTGTACACGTCATGCATTTCAGTCCTGTTGTTGTTGTTGTGGATTATAATGTC
>JAXIVD010005799.1:25000-27136 GCA_036785275.1 Cancer borealis
GTGTGTGTGTGTGTGTGTGTGTGTGTGTGTGTATGTGTGTGTGGTACAAATGCTAATAAAGGAAAATAATAAATGTAGTTTCACCGCGTAATAGGTTTTGTGTGCGTATGTGCTTGTGTGTGTGTGTGTGTGTGTGTGTGTGTGTGTGTGTGTGTGTGTGTGTGTGTGTGTGTATGTGTGTGTGTGTATGTGTGTATGTGTGTGTGTGTTTCCGACCGTGGTGCTGAGTGAGGCTGGGTGGAGGGAGGTGGTGGAATAGGCAGGAAGGGAGGCAGGCAGGCAGGCAGGCAGGCAGGGAGGGAGGAACGGAGGCCAGCGTCCAGCAGAGATGACGAGTTTCTCTTTAAAAGCTATGAAATACTGCCTTAAGCACGACGCACCATACACACACACACACACACACACACACACACACACACACACACACACACACACACACACACACACACACACACACACACACACACACCAAAAAGAAAATTAATCCATGTCTTGATGTTGCAAATAGATTTCTCATAGTCAGTCATACTAGTTTCATGTAAATAGTAGTAGTAGTAGTAGTAGTAGTAGTAGTAGTAGTAGTAGTAGTAGTAGTAGTAGTAGTAGTAGTAGTAAGTGTATTCGTTACCTTTAGTGCCACTCTCCCCCTTACCACCCATGTGCCTCGTTTGTCTTTGTGATATAGTAGTGGGTGGGTGTATGGGTGTATGGGTGTGCTGGTGGAGGGTGGGGGATGAGGGGTAAGGACAAGCTGAGCTGGAACTCCTACCTCCTCTTTTTTCCCCTTAAACGATGAAATAGACAATGTGTATGTGTGTGTGTGTGTGTGTGTGTGTGTGTGTGTGTGTGTGTGTGTGTGTGTGTGTGTGTGTGTGTGTGTGTGTGTGTGTGTGTGTGTGTGTATGTGTGTGTGTGTGTGTGTAGGACTTGTGGCCCATTTCACAAAGCTGTATATATATTGCTCTTAACTTTAATTTTACTTCTGTTGACATTGGGAGACCTTTCCACCTTTGTTCTGTGTGTGTGTGTGTGTGTGTGTGTGTGTGTGTGTGTGTGTGTGTGTGTGTGTGTGTGTGTGTGTGTGTGTGTGTGTGTGTGTGTGTTTTGAAAGTGCATGGCGTAGCTCATGACTGTGGTGGTGGTAGTGGTGATGACAATGGTGATGACAATGGTGATGACAATGGCAGTGATAGTGATAGTGATGACAGTGGTAGTACTTTTCCTACGCTGTGTTAGTCCCCCCAAGACCACGTGATTCTCTCCACAACACCCACACAGTCATGCATCGTCACTGCTTACCACGCTGCACGATGGACACATAAACACTCTACTCATGCATAATTAACCTGACCGGACCTGACCCAGCACAGCCTCACCACCTACTCAATACCAGCATGCCTTTCTTAGTGACCTCAGCATAAGTAGTATATCTCCCTCTCCCTTTTCTTCCTCCATCTCTCTCCTTTTCCTCTCACTTTGATCCACACAGCATGAGCTACTGTTATTGTTTTCTCAGGTCATTTAAGTCACTTTTAACTTAACTTAGACCTCCTCCCACGCGTCGTCTAGGCTAACTTGAGACTCCACCAGAAACCCATCCTCGCATCAGCCCCCCAACTTAGCCCTCACTAAACCTAACTTTACTAATCAAGTGAAAGCTTAGGTAATCCAGTGCCTGAACTCCATCCTAACTTTTCCACTAACAGCTGTCTCTCAAGGCTGTGCGAAGGTGGAGAGAAGCAGCTGTGGAGGGCTATGCTTTTATATTTCTTTCTCTCCCTCTCTCTGTCTCTCTCTCTCTCTCTCTCTCTCTCTCTCTCTCTCTCTCTCTCTCTCTCTCTCTCTCTCTCTCCTCTCTCTCTCTCTCTCTCTCTCTCTCTCTCTCTCTCTCTCTCTCTCTCTCTCTCTCATCTATGGAAAAAGACCAGCGTTCTCATCTGACGCAGACGTGATCGTATTGGCTATTGACCACATGTGTTTCTGTGTGTGTGTGTGTGTGTGTGTGTGTGTGTGTGTGTGTGTGTGTGTGTGTGTGTGTGTGTGTGTGTGTGTGTGTGTGTGTGTGTGTGTGTGTGTGTGTGTGTACGTAGAACCGTGATAGTGTGGGAATGTCAGTGTTGAAGTTTGTGTTGCGTT
>JAXIVD010005800.1:0-22500 GCA_036785275.1 Cancer borealis
GTTTTATTATATTTCCTTATGTGTAAACCGTTCCAGTTATATAATTAGTTTGCAATATAGGTTTTTTTAGTTCATTTATCTGTTTATTTTTTGTTGTTGTAGCTCTTGTTATCGTATTCCTTTTTCCTTCCTTTCGTATCCTCCTCCTCCTCCTCCTCCTCCTCCTCCTCCTCCTCCTCCTCCTCCTCCTCCTCCTCCTCCTCCTCCTCCTAAGTCGTGGTGGTGTTCTGTTGTGTTCCAGACCTGTGCCTCCGTGGACTCCTTGGTCGAGAACCGCCAGGTGTTCATCAGGACTGGCCGCTACAAGGTGAGTTGCCTCCCTAACTAATGGTCCGTCCGATGTTTCAGTCTTCACGCACCGCTGGTTCCTCCTTCCCTTGGGTGCGGGGAGATCGTTCATTGGGCGCCTTTCATCTCTCTCCTTTTGGTTGTCACGAACTTCCTTCATTTCTTTTAATCCCGGCGCCTCCTCAAGGACTCAAACTCTACCATCCTGTCCTATACCATCAGCCTCACCTTCATCATCCTTCTTTGTGTACTGTCATACTTGATGTCTTACTTCATGAAATTACCTGACTACTCCTCCTCTTCCTCTTCCTTCTCTTCTTCCTCCTCCTCCTCCTCCTCCTCCTCCTCCTCCTCCTCCTCCTCCTCCTCCTCCTCCTCCTCCTCCTCCTCCTCCTCCTCCTCAGCCTCACCATCACAGACATTTAGTCCCTAAATGGTATTAAGTTATGCGATCAACCCAGATTTTTTTTTCATTAAGTTAATAATTTTTACACTTATTATTTGCAACTCAACACATTTTTTTCTTCATTTCAGATGCATGGCCTCAGTAAGCAGGTAGTACCAATCACACACACAGTCGACACTTGGCGTCCTTAGGTTAAGGTTGCTTACAAGAGGAGTGTTGAACCCAAACTCTGTCGCAAAAGACGGTGGTGCTTGTGTGCGCCTCCATCTCGTCACCGCGTGCTGCCGTTATCTATGAATAGGTTATATCATTAATACGTTGTTTCCTCAAATTCTCCAAAAGCCAGTTTATCATAATTCAGTGAAATAATGTCGCAAAAATATATATCAATAAACACCTTTGGGTTCAGCACTCTGGTATTGTTTCTCTAAGAGTGTTGCTGCAACTCGTCCTCGTCGTAATGCAGCTAACAGGACAAGCGTCGTGTGTGTATATGTGTGTGTGTGACCGCATTAATGCTTCTCCTCTCACTGTGTGTAGTTTAGTCTTCTTTCTTGGTTCCTGATTACTATGTATCTTTTGTCCATCTCGGCGTTTATGCAACAAAGTCGTTAGTGCAGTTCATTGTGGGTCTTGGTCGAGGGTCTGTTGTGTTCATGTCCTGGTGCGTCTCACAGCTTCTTATCTCTTCTGAAATGTTATGTTGATTCTCACTCCTCATTGGAAAACTGTTATTATAGTTGGACAAGTGATATCCTCATTGTCCTCAAAGATAATCAGTCAGAGCAGACTCACACTGGATCATTCCAGGCTTGATAAACACGGTAAACACGTGATTCCCATGAGTTTTTTCCTTCATCACCGGAGAAACAAATTGAATATATATATATATATATATATATATATATATATATATATATATATATATATATATATATATATATATATATATCATATGTTTTCTTTTTTTCTGGCTAATCTATCGATTATGTCGAAATTACTTTTATTTATATTATTTTCTTCGTTCTTAAAACTCGTTCGCGCGTTTGGTATAATGTGATCGATGGACTTGGGGCGGCACCAAGCAGCCACTCTGCCGCCACTCCGTCACACACTGTAAGCCTTAATACTCCGTCTTATCCATAGAAATATTCTTTTCTTAGATGTTCTGACCCAAATCACCCAACCGTGAAGCTTCTCAGGAGGAAAAGGAGAAAGTTTTCCTCTAAGGAAGAAAAAATATCTCCAGTATATCCGTGTTTCTATTTCAATTGTGCACACTAGTCTGCATTATGTGATGTATTGACGTTGCGTTCATGTGACTACCGTATGGTAGAAGAAAAAAACATGTGTTGCTTCACGGCACTCAGACTGTCCCTTCACTTCCGTGCTGCCCTCACCCTCTATTGCCCTAAGGGATTCGCGACTCTTTGACACCCATACTGCTTTCATCTACAGTCCAAGCAACAAAAACACATGGTTGCTGGGTGGGGAGGAGTGGAGGTCAACGTTCACTTCCAGCAGTGTTACCTTTCCTGAGGGAGCCTCGGGCTATTTCCGGGTCCGCGTGTCCCTCGGTTCAGTGGGCCAATCGGGAAATGGGTAGCTGGTCGCCGTGTCAGCCCCGACCACTCACCTGCCTCGACAACCTGATATTTCTTTTTGATCCTTACCAAGCTGAAAAATCGGCATCCTCGCTCTCAACAACCTTTCCTCTTTGACTGCTGCGATGAGCTTGTAGACTTCACACAACTCTAGCGTGACAGATTCCCCTTGTGAATACGCGGATATTCAGGGTTGTGTTCTTACCACACTTTTCCTGCTTGGTGAACAATTTTTGTATTGCACTAATTCCTTGCTAACAATTTTGCTTTGCCTTGGTTTCTCTCTCAGAAGCAATAAATTCGTTTGACCATCAGTGACTCACGCTCCTTTACTTAACCTGTTTAAAGTTAAATTTATGTGTATAAGTTGATTAACATAAAAATTATTGAGTGTCAGTGTAAATGTTTGGTTCCCCAGCCAATGAAATCTTCATCATTTTTTCCCAGGGCGTGACAGTGGCTATTAAGAAGCTGAGTAAGGACCGCGTGGAGCTTGACAGACCCATGCTTATCCAACTCAAGCGGGTGAGTGCCTCCGTTGTCTTCCGGGAAATGTTTGGGTTTATGGAGACATTTTTTTTTGCCTGCCTCCACGAAAATACAACATTATGAAAGCGAATGTTACTAGCCAGAAGTCATGCTTGTAATGGTTGGTCTCGGTGATAATTTGTGATTTTTTTTTATTGGAATGCAATTATTTCAGTAAAGTGTAGATAAGTTATGAGCAATGAAATGTGTACCGTCTCAATAAGGTAAAAAGTGTTGTTTGGTGTCATAAAATATAAGAATGGATAAATGAATTGGCTTCTAGTTTACGAAAAATGATAATTACAAGGGATTTCTTTTTCAAAAATGTTTTTTTCCAAACTGTAGATGCGTCTTGTAAGTTGAGAAGTACTGCAAGTAAACAAAACAATACATTTCACATACATAACCGCAATGCATCGCTACAACAATATCAACTTGAACTTTAAATGATCAGGTACATTGTCTTTTCATGTGTCATCAGATGAAAGACCTTCAGTACGAACACTTGGCGAGGTTTATCGGTGTGTGTGTGGACCCAAAGCCCTACTGCGCTCTCTTCACCGAGTACTGCCCAAAAGGTTCCTTGCAAGATATCCTGGAAAACGAAGACGTCCAGTTGGACTCCATGTTCAAGATGTCACTGATGCATGACATCGTGAAGGTAAGTGTAGGGTCTTGCCTAGGCCATCCTTGTGCCGAGCAGCCCGTGATGCGTTACCTTCGTGACTGAAGCCGTGCTGGGAGCCGTGGTGAGGGTGGTGGTGGTGGTGGTGGTGGTGGTGGTGGTGGTGGTGGTGGTGGTGGTGGTGGTGGTGGTGGCCCTCGCTGTATTCAGAGAGACTCGGTGGTAGAGCGGTGTAGTGCGTGGAATCAACATAGCCATTAGTGGAACTGTATTGTTTGCAGCCTCATCAAAGCCCTTCCTGCCGTCACAATAGGCTCAAACTTTTTTGTTTCAGAGCTTTGTATTATTTAGTTGTTATCATTGTTAAAGCTTAAAATCAGTAGTTTCCACGAGCATAAGGATATCTAATGAAGAATATTGATTTCAAATGTCCGTATGAATGATTATATAAATGTCTTTTGAGTGTGTGAATTATAAGTGTTGACCAAGTATCAGCCTAGAGATCGTGTGGCCATTAAGCACAGACTTTCTGCAGGGGATGGCCTTCCTGCACTCCAGCGAACTCCGGACACACGGCAACCTTAAGTCCAGTAACTGTGTGGTTGACTCACGCTTCGTCCTCAAGCTCACCGACTTCGGACTTCACAATCTCAGGGAGAGTGAGAATCAGTCTCCGGACTACTACGTCTACTGGAAAAGTGAGTCAAGCAAGCATTCACGGCTGATGTTCTGCTGGTGACCGGGGGAGAAGGGCAGCAGGCTTGGTGGCAGGTTTATTTATATTACTATTCAGCTATGCCTTGAAAAATAACTGATTGGAGAAGAATCATTAACTATTCACATTTTCAGCATTGTTTTTTTTTCCAGAAACCAGATTGATTTTAGTCCAAATAATTCAGCCCCACAACCTCCTCCTCAGGTAAACTGTGGACGGCACCAGAAATCCTGCGTAATAACAACCCGCCCAAGGAAGGGTCTCAGAAGGCGGACGTGTACTCCTTCGCCATCATCGTCCACGAGATTATCTACAGAATGGGCGCCTTCTATGTCAAGGACGAGAGTCTCTCCGCGCAGCGTGAGTACCCTGGGGCGGGGCGAGGCGGGGCGGGGCGTGGCAGGAGAGTTAAGTAGCCACTTGCCCGCTGAAGGTCAAGGGAAGGTAGTCGGTGTGACAGATCTTTCAACCATCACCGCTGCCAAACTTAAGGAGGTGGAAGGTTTCTTTGTGTGCTGACAAAGTAGATTTTCTTATCTTTGCTTCTCTTGGCTTTGAAAACTCGTATAGGAAGTCACATGTGTATGCAAAGGAAGGATTTTACATACAAAGTGGAAACTTATAGGAAATTAAGAGTAAACTATACGAAGAATAACATTATGATGCATTTTTTTTTTAACGAAATTATGTATTGTTCATCTGTTAAATAACGTCAAAAGCAGGAATCTTCATCATGATGTGAGTGAGTGTATTTTAGAATGGCGTTGACAATCAATGTGGAAATCATTGGACAACACTGTTCACGTCTTGTATTCCCGATGATTCAATTAAGTAGTTGGGAACGAGACTGAATCTGAAAGGAACATCGAAAAAAATATATTCATAATCCATGTGATAGTACGGCTTGCAAACTGAACTAAAGACTAAAGCAAAGTTCAACGAAGTGATTTCAGTCTATACACAGGCACAAGAAAAGTTTCAGCGAAGCACGTCAGAAGTGTGTGCCTCACTATCGTGGATGGTTTGGCCGAACAACGTGACCAAACATTATCAGCGTCCGTCAGTCCGTCAGTCAGTCAGTCAGTCCGCCAGTCTTTACGTCCCTTGAGTAATTCGAGGCAACCATTATTGCATACGATTGTTTTTCTTTTACTTTCAATCTTTTTTGATATACCGATTGAAATTAATTTAAGAGAATGGTATGAAACGCTTAGCTGGGATTGTTTTCTATGTGGTGAAGAACAGGAAAGCTGTCACAAGAAGTCTTCAGTGGTGTAATAAAAAGAAAGAACGTTGTTTTTGTGACAGACAACAGCTGCTGAGCAAATATTTACGACACCAGTGAGCTGAAGGGCAGGAAGCTGGTGTGGTGACTAGAAAGTAGGAGGGTGTAGTAAATGTGGTATTATCGAGAACAAGGGGCGCAGTGAGTGGATGGGGTCGTGCTGGACGTCGGCAGTGGTCCTCGTGGCGCCTTTCAACTTGGCACCAGTTAAATTGCTAAAACATTACCAGGTTTAGTGGTACAACTACATACACATTGGTGATGGATGAGATGTAGAGGAGAGACAGTTCAGGAAACCATGGAAAGCGAATGATATATTGTAGGAATTTCGTGAAAGTTAAAAACATTGCCGGTCCTTCATAAGAATGCTTTCTTTTTTTGTTATCATGTGCGTCTAAATTCTGCGAGCTGGGATTTTTATGCACACATTCTGCACTGGTGGGCAGGACGTGCTCTGCGAAGCCGTCAGGCCCAGCGGCTCTGCGAATGTCCCCGGTGTTAGGCTTTCCCAAAATAACATCAATTAAATATTAGATCCTCGGGGTCCCTGGTGGTGAGTGGAGGGACGACCCACCTGCCACGGGCGGCTGCAGGGGCGTGTTAAAGGTGCGCGGCTCTGCCAGGTGGTTGGTGCACGAATCAGGTACGAGGAGTCACCCTACGTGTTGCTTCTCTGCTCAACAAACCTGTAGCGCAGCCTGACTCTTCCCTTCATGTGTGTGTGTGTGTGTGTGTGTGTGTGTGTATGTGTGTGTGTGTGTGTGTGTGTGTGTGTGTGTGTGTGTGTGTGTGTGTGTGTGTGTGTGTGTGTGTGTGTGTGTGTGTGTGTGTGTGTGTGTGTGTGTGTGTGTGTGTGTGTGTGTGTGTGTGTGTGTGTGTGTGTGTGTGTGTGTGTGTGCGCGTGCGGACGTCCCTCCGTCACTGGTGTGATTACAGAATGGACAAACTAATGACTCATTAATCATTAGAAAGAAAAAAAAACTGAGGACATCTTGATGGCAGAGGCGTGACCTTTGTCCTCTCCCATAAAGGTGAGAACTTGGGTTCGGCGAAAAATAAAAAGTCATCGACATGGATGCTTTCAAAATACAACTCTGAAATGCATCATGGCGACGGTTCATGACAGCAGCACCCACGGGCACCTGTTGCCTGCCTCTGTTTAACGTATTGATGAACCTGACTGTTACCTTGCCATGACTTACAAACACATGTAAAGCAATGTACTGTTTTCATGCTTACTGGAAATGTGTCTGGTTTTCATAGTAAAATCTTTAAAGTTTGTATGAGACAGCCTCGGCAACCTTGGTAGGTCTTGGTAACAGCGCCGAAGGGTTCACAGGGAGGAGAAAAGCGTTATAGTTTTTCGCTCATAACATGTTCATGGGGACTTGGATTAAGTTCATTGACATGAAACTAGTTATTTTCTTCCTTATTCCAGATTGAGTAAGGTCTGAAGATGAAAGTTAGGCACTCCTTTTTGGCTATGTTGACCTCCTGTAGAATTGCCATCCTGGAAAGAGAGGTTTATACAAGACTTGTTGCAAGAAAGAAGTACACACTCTCAGTGACCAGACATGTTGAATTTGGGTGAAGGATCCATCATTGCTGCGGGAGACAAAAAGCTATATTGAATTTTAATGGTTGGAACGAAAAATATGTGTCCATGAGGTGCAAGTTATTTGATTCAAGGCGAAATAAGCAAAACAAGAACATTGTGTTCCTATAACGGGGTCAGTGTTACTTGGTGAGTGTGTCGAGTGTCTCATCCAAAGGGATAACGTGACAGAACAAATTTCAGGAACATTGGTTGCGAGGTTTCATTATTAATAAATGCACTTGAAAATAGTACAATAATGTTACCATAGACCGTTACATTGATGTCTTTCTCCATTGATTTTCATACATTATTACTACAAAGAATGAAATTGTAAGCTCCAATTTGTTTGAATACATAAGTAAGTTATTCCTCAATTCACACGGCAACTCTGCACATGAATCAGACCTAAACTCAACCCTAAATTAAAGTTTCTCTCGACAATTTCAGCAGAAGAGCGTTCGTAGAGACTGAAAACGTGCAAGGCGACACAGAGTAGAGATGAGATTCAATAACATGAGAAGAGTTGATTTGACAAACTACTTTTGACTACACCTTATTTGACAGGTTTTGTCATTGACGCGGGCTTGGAGACACCATCCATGTAGTATGTTTGTTGCCTAGACGACGGTGAACGTTCCAATGAGCTCCAATGTTGTATTTAGTTGAAAAAGCCTCGGGTGGTTTGGAACAACGAATTTCATCGAAACTGATTTATCATAGAATGAGATTAAATTTCCACCTGAGATTCTTGTGGAAGAATTATGGGAAAAAGTCGAGCGTAGAGACAGGGATAAGGTTACTTAGAAACATGAAAGGTGCAGGAACCTTGGAAGGAGTGGCACACGCCAGCACACCAAGTTCGTCACATTTGATTCCAGGAAGAGTGTACTGAGTCACCCTCTCACCCACACACTGAATAGCACTGCATTTTTACCTGCTATCTCGGTTAATTTCTGCATCCTTGTTGATACCACTTATCTCGGAGGTCACAACCTACTTCTGGAGGCGAGTGAGGCCCGGAGGAGCAGCCCCACCGACCTGGGCACGGCAGCGTCAAATTAGATTCTTGGGATAGAGTATTGCCACTTACAGGTCTGGGAGGGAGGCTGCCGTGCCGCTCTCACTACTATATCTCCGCCTCAGACAAGAACGAACAATACAGCGTCCTTGGGATCAGCTTGCTGTCAGTGGGGTGTAAAGGAGCCACTCCTGATGTTCAGCGGGATAGTCTTGATTTCCAGATTCCTTGCCCTACTTCTTTAAAACGTTGTTAAGCGGTCCGCATCTCAATTATAATGACATAAAATATTCCACATCATTAGAATAAATGGCAGTGGGAACGATAGTCACTATGATTCCATTCCGTTTTCTTTTCTTAAAGGGAAATATAAATTTGTATGAATATTAGAGAGATTTAACATCAAAAATTTAATATAAATCATATATTTTCCTCTCATGACTGTAGGCACGTTCTGCTTTCAACTCTAAGAAAGGTGATTACTTTAGGCAGAGCGGCGGTGCGGCAGGAAGGCCAGATTGGAAAGGATCGCTCTGGGGCATCGATGAAATATGAGTCAAGGATTATATAACTAATAAAGTGCAAGGCCAAAGGATTACTAACAAGGAAGTCATGTCTCTCCCTTTGAAGTTCGGATGGGACACGAGCAGGAGACACCATTAAAGGAGAAATGCTGCTTCGATGGATCACGTACAAGTGTGTTGGGCTGCGCACCACTTACTTGTAGAGAAAAGTATGAAGTCAATTTCAGTCTCCTCGTAACATGGCGTAACCCTCGATGCCTTGATGCTTCGCGCTGGGAACAAGGTAGCCAGCGAGGCACTAATGGACCTCCGTCCACAACAACCTTACACTGAACCCTCATCACCGAGGCTCCTTGTCCACCTAAGCATCTCGGCCAATGGACAACTACACAGTGTAGATGATAATTACATATACATGAGTGTGTGTGTGTGTGTGTGTGTGTGTGTGTGTGTGTGTGTGTGTGTGTGTGTGTGTGTGTGTGTGTGTGTGTGTGTGTGTGTGTGTGTGTGTGTGTGTGTGTGTGTGTGTGTGTGTGCGCGCATGTGTGTGTGCGCGCGTGTGTGTGCGCGTGTGTGTGTGTGTGTGTATGTGTCAGAGAGAGAGAGAGAGAGAGAGAGAGAGAGAGAGAGAGAGAGAGAGAGAGAGAGAGAGAGAGAGAGAGAGAGAGAGAGAGAGAGAGAGAGAGAGAGAGAGAGAGAGAGAGAGAGAGAGAGAGAGAGAGAGAGAGAGAGAGTGAAAGAGAAAGAGAAAGAGAGAGAGAGAGAGAGAGAGAGAGAGAGAGAGAGAGAGAGAGAGAGAGAGAGAGAGAGAGAGCGAGAGCGAGAGCGAGAGCGAGAGCGAGAGAGAGAGAGAGAGAGAGAGAGAGAGAGAGAGAGAGAGAGACTGTGTGTCCCTTGAAAGGTGAGTCATGAAAATTACTGACCTTCAAATTTTCGTTATTAACATGTTGCATAATAAGTAGATGCAGCTCATTTTACCAAAGTAATATTTACTGCAATGTATTAAATAAATCAAATGGATATCGATTTAGCGCCTTGTTGGATGGCATATTGCAGCACAGTGTGACGTTATGGAAGTGAATTTCTTGATACCTTCTTCAGGAGGAAAACATTTGTACAGACAACGTTAGAGAAAATTATTATTGAGGTGTTTCAGCGAGGCAATGCGTCACACAACGGCATCATGTCTGATCTTTGAATACAGTTAAATGAATATTAGTAAAATGTAACTAAACATATGATAGAATAAATACAACCTTCAGACTAAGATGACAGGCACAAAGATACACACAATTATCACCTCATAACGTGCACTCGCTTAGATCCATTCGAGATTTAGAATACAAACTCTTAGTCATAGTTTTTTATTCGAGACCTTTTTATTCACCTCTGACAATGATGAGTTAATGTGCTCTCATGGGATTGTCTTGTCTGCATAACATTGTATCGAGTTTATAATCAGTCTTCTATATACACTTATGAACAACAAGAGTGATCTGTACACCTGTAATATGGCTTTCATCACCTGAAATGTAAGAAACACCTACCAGTTTTTTTCTTTTTGGCTTCGTGTTGAGTGTAATATCTTACCAGTTTGATGGTAATGATTCTAGTTTCCTAGCTGATGTTCTTTGCTTTGAAACTCACTCCCTGAAACAATGGTGAGGCTTCAATATGGCCGTGCACCAACATCATAGTACATCACCCTATTTACCACCATCTCCCGCTTCTACAAACACTGGCAACGCTTCAGTAAGACCACCACCACCACCACCACCACCACCACCACCACCACCACCACCAGTCTTCTCTCTTCACTGCTAGCCATGAATGTTGATACTCACAGGTTGGTTTCCTCAGCATCTCTCAGGGGCCATAACCAGCAGAGTCATTGCGCAGCCTTAAGACCCGAAATCAATCAATCCGTCAGTGGTATCTCTCTCCAGAGCGTTGTCACACCCGTCACCTAAACATCCAATATATACTGACATCCGCCAGTCAAAACAAACAAGAGATGCTTATTTTTCCATACCATTGAACTCATTACTATAATATTACACGTGATACCTTATTGTAATACGATTCACGACTCTCCAGCAGGCTTTGATTGTGAGAAATATTAGTTTGTCTCGTTTTCATGACACTGGAAGTTCTCACGCGCAGCCTCCTGTCAGCGGCGACGGGAAACACGCCTTGGCCCAACCCACTCCAAACACACCCAACGCAAATGTCTTCCTGCGAATTTCTAAGTGGCACCAGGAAGGCAGAGAGTATGTATGCAAAGTGCCTGACAGAGAGAGAGAGAGAGAGAGAGAGAGAGAGAGAGAGAGAGAGAGAGAGAGAGAGAGAGAGAGAGAGAGAGAGAGAGAGAGAGAGAGATATGGGGGAATAGCTGGGCTAGACGAGGGGAGAGCTTATGACTTAGTAAAGGTAGAAACTCTAAAAAAAAAAAAAAAGTTGTTTGACCGATGTGATCCATAAGTGGCCTGAGGGAAAGGTTGGTTTTAAGGATTGATGATAAAGTGAGGTAGAAGCTGATGGCAGAATGAGGCTACGTAGAGGAAGAGTGAGGGAGGGAATGGTGACAAAGTAGAGGGGAGGGTCTTGAGGCAGGGTTTGGTAACTAGATGAAGGTAGAAATTAGTCACAGGGTAAGGAAAGGTGTTGTCGACAGGGAGAGTTTGGTGACAGGGGAAACAGGGCTGGTGTTGATAGGAAAAGGGGTGGAGCGGCGCATGGCCCGGCGCGGAGTGTTGGAGGGAGGGAAGGCCGGGAACTGTGGTGTCAGACTGTCAGTAGCGTGTTGGCGGCACTGGAGGCAGGCGAGGCACCACACAGCCGCGGCCCTTATGTGGCACTCACGCGCGACCCTTCCCACCCCGGCGCGCCCTCCCTCCCGCGGTTCCCGGCACCTCCACCACATGTGCTACTCCACACCGGCATTAGTTGCAGCGGCTGAACTTATGAGTCAATTTCCCTTTTTATTCTGCATATACTTGCGACATATTCTGTTTTGCTGCAAAGAATACTCGCTAGGAGTGCCTCTTGACGTGCCCGTAAAGATATTATCAGACATTATCACAAAAATTTTCCGTCCCCTTATTACCGGATGTCATTTTTCTTGTGTGTGTTCACTTATATTTACACTTACAAACATCTGAATCACAAGCCAGAAAAATATTTTATCATTAACTTCAGTATTTTTAAAATGATGTTTAACCTGATTACGTGATCGGCCGTCACTGAGGCAGATAAGCGACTATTGGTAGTGAGTCGAGCCGCACCAAGCAGCGTGTACTTAGTGGTTTGAGGCTCCTTGGTGTCCCACGCGTTCAGTCACAAGTGGGCGTGAGGTGGGCGTAGTGGGTGGTGTGCCGGGTGTGCCGGTTCCCCTCCCTTTGTCTCAGTCCCTTTAATTTTGTCATTTGTTTTATGATAGTGGTGTTGTGGTGTTTTGACAGGAACGATCAAGGTTAAATGATATTGTTCCATTCTGTATTGGCAGTGAGATTACACAGGGATGCTCGTATGTACGTCTGACAGTGCTAAGAAGACAGACTTTCTTGGATATTTGGTGCCACAACGCTGTGCTGGACTCCCTTAGACTAACACACTAGAATTTTAGCAGCTGAGCCACAACAAGCGTACACGTGCAATATGCGGGGGCAGGATATGGCTCCGGTGGGCCCACAGGCTCCCACCACCACATTGTCCCCTCCCCCTGACGGTGATGCGGCTGGTCAGACCACCACCACCTCTACCGTCACCTCTTCCTCCTCCCCCGTGACAATTACCAGCAGCTCGCTTCAGGCTGATGGAGGAGCCAGCAGTGACAAGTCCAGCGGCGGGTCACCAGCTTCGACCTCCAAATATGAAAATCGGGTCAACCTTAGCCTGTCGCCCTCTGGTACAGGCGGGTTCCTCTCCCCTCTGGAGTGTTCGACGCCCCTCGGTGCTGCTGCCGGGGGAAGCCGACCCTTTTGTGTGCTCGACTGCCGGTATTGTCGCTACGTGAGTGAGGGTCGCATCTCTCCCTCCAGCGCCACTTCCCCACTCAGGAGCCCCATCAGCAGGTCCCCCGTGCCGCCGCTGTCCCCCAGAGGCTCCCCCTCTAGTGAGTACAAGTGAGGCATGAACGCGTGTAGACGTCACACACACACACGCACACGCACACGCACACGCACACGCACGCACACGCACACGCACACGCACACGCACACACACACGCACACACACGCACACACACACACACACACACACACACACACATACACACACACACACACACACACACACACACACACACACACACACACACACACACACACACACACACACACACACACACACACACACACACCTGTTTGAATCTTCATCACCCTTATGAAAAGTGCAAACATCATGTCACTCGAAATTATCACGTTCACCTCATTGCATGGAATGAGTCGTGGTAATGTCATAGATTTGCATATGAATAACCTTTTCAAGAGTCCTTGTAAGACTTCCAAAATCAGTTTGAAAAATAAGATAAGAATAAAATCACGAAAAATCTCTATCGATTCTCCTGTTTCGTGATTTATTAGCGGAAATATATTAAGAATTACCTTTAAGATGCCGCAAGAAAAAGACACACAGGAAACGTTACAGCACCTAACCGTCCAGCATATATATATATATAACAAAAGAGCACCCGTTCTAACGCTGCTCTTATCCTCCTGTTATCCCGTTGGAGATGCCAGGGTGGGGGGAGGAGGAGGGGGAGGGAGGGGGGCGGGGCATCCTGTTATGCTCGGCCGTGATTAATTGTTAGTGTGGCACGAGTCTTGACAAAGGTGTTTTTTATGTTTTTCATGCTATGTAATTTATCACTGTTTATCACAATTTTTTTTTTCTTACCCTCCCTCCCTGCTTTATTTCCATCATCTGTTAAATCTTTCCCCTCCTCCCGCGCAGGTCATTCCAGCCTCATATCCTCGCAGCGTGCATCCTCGTCTCTGTAGTTTCGATTCATCTTCTTGAGTGAGGAGTCATTTGTTATTCCTCTCTTTCATCTAATTCGTTTCTTACTTTTTTTTGTTGTAATGTTGCTCTTCTTCCCGCTTTTGTAATGCATTTTTTTTTTTTCTGATCTGGATTGAAGGAAAACCAGTACATGATATTTCCAATCAAGTTAAATAAATATCTTGAAAGCTCTTTTTCTGTTTTTTTTTTTTTTTTTTTTTTTTTTTTTTTGCCTGTACTGTAGAAGCAGGGAGTGTATGCATATAGTGACTCCTTGAACACAACAAGGAAATAAATAGTATCTAGCTGACAATCCATCTATCTATCTTTTTATTTTGTTTTTCTGCCTGCACTTTGAAATTATGTCGGGGAGATAATAACGGTAGAAAAATAATAGCAATAATAACAATAATAGCAATAATAATAGTAATAATAACAATAATAATAATAATAATAATAATAATAATAGTAATAATAAAAGCAATCGTAATACGCAATCCAACACAACAAACAACCTTCTTGGTGCAACACATCAGCCTAAGAAAGAAGTCAGAAATAGGGTGATTAAGATTTTGTTTTGCCCTTTGGTCGGCGGGGTGACTCACGGGGCCTCAACTCCATTCAGTGTTCCAAGACCCGCGGGACCCGTGGACACTCAACACAATGTATGGCCTCAGGAAGTGGGGTTAGTAGCATTGGAAGGAGGGCGGCTGTGGAAAGTTTATGAGGGTTTGAGAACTGAAGCTTCGTGTTGCGTGGGCTGAGGCTTCATGAGGCGCTTTGATGAATGAGGCTTCGTATTGCAGGTACAAGGCTTCACGACGAAGGTTAAACTACAAGGGGTTTCAGCTGCTGGAGAAGAAAAGTGATCGATGCATTTTTGCCTTTCGAGGTGATGGCACAACCCTCATAACACTTCGATCCGAGACCATCACCGTCTTCAGAAGCTTGGTAGCGGAGAGGGAAGGCTAGAAGAGAGGAGGGGATTTCCTTCATATTGAATGCGTGAAGTCTTATAATTTTCTGTTCCATAAAATGGTGCGTATCGAGGGCTTGAGTGCCTGCCTCTCCCCCTCACCTGGTTGGTTGTTCGTACCTTGGGGCGGCAGGAAGGTAAGCTGCTGAATGTCACTGTGGGTTAGGAGGCAAACCGACGGGATCTGGCAGGCGATACATTAAAGAGAAGTCCTTGGCTGCCATGCGCCTCTTAGTGACAAAGTTTGTCATGCGTACACTTGAAAGCGTTATGGTATCACCAAAAGGTGTTACATTCCAAGAGTGTGACGTTAACGACCTGCCCTTTACCTCACCGAAAACCTCTTAAAGGAAAGTAAAGTTTGAATAACAAGCCCCAAGGGACGACCCTCACCGTCCCCCTGAGCAAAGGGGAAGCGTGTTGCTCGGTACTTCACGTTTCGCTTTGATGTAATTACAGTGATGGCGGCGCCTCAGTGACCACGGAGAGGAGTTGCTCCCCTCTTGATGTGTCCATGTTGGTCACACGCAGATGCTTCACTTCATCTGGAAACTGTATTATCATATTAAGATTGATACATGTTTATTAACAAATGTTGCTTTTTTTCTTCTTTCTGCGAACAACATGGATATTTTTATTTTTTTTACAACAGACATAAATCTATGGATCACAGAAACCCGCTGCCTCCTTCCCTTCCTCAGCGTGAGGTTAATACACTGAACTTGCACAGTATTTTCACGTGTACCTCCGTCCATTTCCCTAATGCGAAGTTTAATCAAGATATACACTCTATAATCCCCTAAACCTGCTGACAGTGCACACCCACATCCTTCTTTTATCCTGGACACTTTATCTTGGAAAACGTTTTCTCTTAATGAGTATCAGCTGTTTTAGACAAACTGACGTTCCATTATCGTTGAAGTGTTTTAATTTTCATATTATGAAACAGTTCTTGCGTCAACCACTTTTCCATTTATATGTTTGGTCTCTATGTTGACTCCTTCGCTGGCGCTCGTCCAGTGATGTGAACGGGGGAAAAAAACAAGGCTTTTTTCTTGTTTTATGGCCAATCGAGATATGATGTTGGTCTCGCTCCGCGTCGATCCGAAAATAAATGGAGAGAGAGAGAGAGAGAGAGAGAGAGAGAGAGAGAGAGAGAGAGAGAGAGAGAGAGAGAGAGAGAGAGAGAGAGAGAGAGAGAGAGAGAGAGAGAGAGAGAGAGAGAGAGAGAGAGAGAGAGAGAGAGAGAGAGAGAGAGAGAGAGAGAGAGAGAGAGAGAGAGAGAGAGAGAGAGAGAGAGAGATAAAGAGAAAGAGAAAGAGAGAAAGATGGCCGCAGTGACACAGAAAGACTTGTGAGTGCCTCGTAGTGGGCGAGCTGACGGCCGAGAGAGGGTGGTCAGTAGGGAGGGAGTGAGGGAGGGAGGTAGAGAGACTGGGAGAATTTCCAACTTCTAATCATACAATTAAGCTGGCAGCCATGCGCTATATATAAGAGAAATAGAAAGAGAGACCAAATAAAAAGATTAAAGGAAAGATGAAGGTTGAGAAAAAAAAATAATAATAATGATTTAGAAGACTTAACTGGGAAGAAAATATTTTGAGGAGGAACAAATTAAAGTCAATTTAACTACGTACGTAAACCAGCGAAATTGGAGGAGGAAAAACTAGAACCAGAGAAGTAGTAGCAAGTGAGTAGTAAAGTAGCAGCGACAGGAAACGAAACAATAAAGAAAACAGTGATGGATAAGGTTGGAGAATGGAACTAAAAGGAAAGAAAGTGGAGCTGAGAATGAGCAAACTTAAGCCGTACCAACTTGAGAGAATTAGTGGCGATCGAATTTACTCAACTCAAGCAGCAAAGTTGAAACGAGAGAGAGAGAGAGAGAGAGAGAGAGAGAGAGAGAGAGAGAGAGAGAGAGAGAGAGAGAGAGAGAGAGAGAGGAGAGACTTTCTTCTAATATTCCCAGGCAAGAAATCCAAATTCCATCATTTAAATAAGTGTTAAGGTGAAAGGAAAAACAATCATTGAGGTTAAAAATAGCTGCCTCACCAAGAATCCTTAAAGCACCATTAAGTATTTATCTGGTTGACTCCTACTCGCTGTGTCCTCTGCTTTTTCTTTTCTTCTTTTTCATGGAGTCTCCCACGAGTGTTGGTTTGCCGTGATCCCTACGAGTGCTGTTCTATTTTTGTCTCTGTTGACCTCTAGAATTATGTGTTATTTTGTCATTCACTATTTCCACTTGTATTTTTTTTTTTTTTTTGTCATTCATCTTTTATATTTTCAGTTTCTTTTTCTTTGGTGACCTCAAGAATGTCGTATTATTTCCCTCTATTCACGATCCTGCAAGTCTTGTGTTCTCTTCTTTACGATCTACAAGCGTGCTACGTTACCCTCCCTCCCTACCTTCACCACCACCACCACCACCACCACCACCACGAATCTTGTGTTGTTTCATTATTCACAAACCTTTGAGCTTCAGTAATCTGATTTGGCGGAAAAGAATAGTAATACACAAACTACTGCCCTTCTAGTCCGTCTTTTTCTTTTTATTTCCCTGTGTGGTTTCATCTTTCCCTGCGAAGAGGAAAGGGATTTACGTTAATTAAATAATTTTGTCAGTCTTCTTTTTTTTTCGTCCCCTTGATGAGGTTCCTCTGTCTTATTTCAGCATCTGGAATTCTGTTTCCCTTTACTATTTTTGTCACTTTAATTGCAGGGTTATGTCACTGACGTTTTGGTAAGCATTCTAATTACTATTTTTGGCGTAATTATATCAACTTTTTAAGGTAGAGGTTCAGTAACGATTTTTTTTGCATCACTTTGAAGGAACTGATATTAGCATCTGAATGACCTTTTTTTAAGGGATATTATTTTGTGATGAAAATAGTGGATAATTATCTGCTTCATTCCCTCTATCAAATGCTTAATTACTGAAGAAAACATGCTGCGCTGACGTCGGAAAGCTCATTAGTGCGAAGGTCATATTGATTTTATGCTGTTTTCCTGTTATCTCCAGGAACACTTGCGGGTTTATCGGGATAATCCTCTAATCAATTTTGCACCGAATTGACTTAAGAATGATTAGACGTAGTAGCTTATACGCCTCCATCACCCTATCTTCTCTCTCTCTCTCACTCTCTCTCTCTCTCTCTCTCTCTCTCTCTCTCTCTATCTATATATATATATATATATATATATATATATATATATATATATATATATATATATATATATATATATATATATATATATGTGTGTGTGTATGTGTGTGTATATATATATATATATATATATATATATATATATATATATATATATATATATATATATATATATATATGTGTGTGTGTGTGTGTGTGTGTGTGTGTGTGTGTGTGTGTGTGTGTGTGTGTGTGTGTGTGTGTGTGTGTGTGTGTGTGTGTGTGTGTGTGTCAATACCAATAAGTATGTTATTGGTGGACAAAGCCTTGCCTTGACCTTACCTAGGAGTCACGCCAATGTGTCAACATCTGCTAAGTTTTGCTTGTAAACATTTTAGTCTTACCTCCCCATCTCTTATCTAATCTCCCTTCCGCCACTCTGCTGACTGGCTCTTGTGGTTCAGCCAATCAGTATTCTGTTCTATTTGCTATCCGATTCTTAACCCCATGTCTGTTTGTTTCCATTGTGTTACTTTAGTTCAACATTGGCCGTGATGCATTGAAGCAATGATCACGGAATCACCTTCGCCCACAAACGCGACCCACATCATCCACAAACACCTACAGCTGTGAAGATCTTTTTTCTTTCTTTCTAAAAATTCGCTGCGTGGTGAGCGCGTCCTCGTTTTCTGTTTGACTATCACTCAAGGTTTCGCGTCAACTAATTGGACGAGGTACGTACCTGAGTGGAAAAATAATTGCTGTTTAGGATAATCCGTCAAGAACCGTGGTAGAGGGCGAGCCACAGTCCTGTATGTGGCATCCGTGCAGGCACTGCTGCAAGGGTGACATGATCGTGGAGGATGTCTGGTGGTGTGTGCGGCTTTCCCCTTGTCCTCCTCACCGAGACACACCATGTAATCTGATTTACGGTGCTGCCTGGCTTCAATTTCCTTACTGAAACTTCGAATTACGTTTTGTTATCGGAAAACATTTATAAGTCTATCGCACTCAAGGTACTTATACGTAATATTCACACCACCAGATATAACCACACAGAAAGAAAATAGTGAAGAACTTAAAAAATGTTCATTCATCTTGTACAACCTTTATGATGGAATGGATTGTTCTATGGGTCTAGTTCCATAAAGCTGCACTGGTGTTGACTCCAATAATCACATCGCAGCGGCAAAAATCTTGAACAAAAAAAAGACGTCTGATTCTAGGTGAGCTAGGTAAGCCGGCTGCTTTCAAGCAGGATGATACTCGCGTGAAATTAATTCCTTTCGTATTTGACGTATTGTGGAAAACTAGAAATTGGATGTCGTCACATATGTTGGTGTGCGGGTTCTAGAGCAAATTGTACGAAGAGGAAGAAGAGGAGGAGGAGGAGGAAGAGGAGGAGATGTGTAGTGCGGGGTGGATGCAGCATCAGGGAAGAAGAGGGAGTGCCATTAATCTCCACGGCAGGACCACCACCACGCTCCAGCCTCACCACGAGCCCCACGTCCCTCAATGTAGCGAGGCAAAAAATGACATTGGAAACATCAGTGTAACTTGGCTCATATTAGAGAAAATTTTTATTTCTAGTTTTTTCTCTTCTTTTTGTGTGTGTGTTGACTTACCTGGAAAAAAGCCTTGGTAGAAAATGAATATAAATAATCTTAGCAGAAACAGTTTCAAAGGAATTCGGTATATCCAAGGAAATTAAGTTTACGTTGACTTGTGAATAATTTTGTTTAACAATCTCCACTGCTGATTAATAAAATGTTAATTCAATTCACTGATACAACATAGAAGGTTATATATAAACCACGTTACCAATCAAGACATGTAAATAAACTTGATCAAAGAAATAATGTCATACATACAGACCGCCAGGACATGAATGACGAAGTAAAAGATATGAGAATACATGTCCTAAGGTTTCCTATATCACACAGACCGCCATTACGTGAATCTTAGTTAGGAGAAACGAAAATACAATCTATTATGCATCACGCATTACAGATTGATGAGGCTGATGCTGCTACAGCTTACCATAACCGTATAGCCTCGTGATGTTGGCAGCGGTGGAGTGTCAAAATTGCACGTAACAATGTACGTTACAGAAGATCAATTTGCATATCAGGCTGTTGCTAAATGGACAGGAGGTAACAATAGACAGACTAAGTAATATCGACCCATGTAAATCAACTGAAACTGAATCCGCAGCTGCCGGGTTGTCACGTGAAAGTTGGACGGACAAGGAATGACATACAAAGTGGTGGTGATAATGAATTTCATATCGTTCTCCTCCTCCCGACTCGAGCAAGTTATAACATTAGAACACAGCTGTCACACACATGCCAAGGATACGCATGGATAAACTATGAAATTTGATGACTATTTTATCCACAAAGATACAAATTCCGTGCGAGGAAAGGAAACGAGGATCCATACGAAAGGTTGAGGGACTCTCTAGAGACCTGAACTCTCCTCTTATAGTCTGCTAATGAGGCCACTACTTAAATTAATGAGACGTTGCGATCCATTAGACCCAATTTCCCATATGAATAAGGAGACGATAAGCTTTTTGATTCTCCAATTAAAAAAGAATTTCAAATACGTCACGTTATTTGTCTCTAAAACATCACCAAGAATACTTTCATCGTAATACTCTAGTACAACATCGTCCCTGCATAGCAACATAACAACACCCGACGAGCATGAATGAGGATAAACAACTACAGTTTCTTCCCCTTCATCTCACACACCCAGGAAGTGTTGCCTCCCAGGATGAGCTGAGTGGCTGCCTCTGAAGTGTTGAGAGGTTGAACAAACACGGTGTCCTAAAAGAGCCTTAGTTACCTTCCACTCTCACGAACACTCACTCACTGGTAATGAGGCGGAGCACGTGCATCTTTAAGTACTCATAAAGATCCGTGACGCGCCTCGTTATTGGCAGTATTATAAAGGTGGATGAAGTGAAGGTACGTATGTGGGTGGTTGGCTCTCAGGTCCATGACGTTGCAATGCAGTGAATCCGTTTTAAAAATTCATCTGAGCTTCGACCGGTGCATGTCCGAGGGGGGGTATGCTATAAACTGTAAAGGATGACTCAGCACCATTTAGTTCAAGGGACAAACCTGCTTAAGAGAACCAAATGATGTGTTTGAATCCCTTAAAGATTCTATGTTCCTTTTTTTCTTTCTTTTTCTCTTTATCTCTCTTGCTTTCTTTCTCTGTCGTACACGAATAGACAATCCTAGAGCGCCATTAACAAGAGACAAACAACCGTTGTCTCTCATTATTTGCACCACCTCACAGCCAACACTCTTTTTCACCAAACCTTCGTGACGCTCCCTCTTCTTCAGACCCACTTTCCCCGCCCACTCCTTACATCAAAGAATCTCACAAGGTATCCTCAGCATCCGCCCACCTGCTCCTTGTTCACCTCCTCCTACGTACACGATCCTAAAAGCCTCGTTATTCACGCTACATTCAGAGATCCCTCCACACAGATAGACTCCACTTCTCACCCAGTCAACGCCATCCTATACCAAACGTTTCACGCCACAAAAATCTCGTTCAAAGGTAAAGGAAGAGTGTGATGAAATGTAACGTTATCCTGAACCACTCAGCAAATGTTGAAAGGCTTGACTAGTAGGTGGTCAAGGGAGGTCGGAATCCCTTTACTTTTTACTTTCATTTTCCTTCTATACCTCTCCCTCTCTCTGTCGGTGTGAAGAGTGAGTGTGCGAGTCGACACTGCTACCACTAACACTACTAACACCACTACCACCACTACCACCCCACTACCGCCCCCTCATCAAAGGGAACACCTCTTATGCTAGCGTGTGTGATGTCATCATATCCATTATTATGTAACTTCCCGTCTACAGCACAAAGGGTACGGCGGTCTTGAGTTAAAATTAAAAGAAAAAGAAAGTGTAGTAACGGCATGACATTTGAGGCTTGAGTTCCATGTATTTAACACCGGCAAGTGCTCGTAGTGTGTTGGTAGTTTAAACAAGAGTATGATGTTTATGATAACCTGGTTCAGTCTCCTCCTGATAGTTCACAAGTTCGACTTCAAGATGGGAGTGTTCCTACCTTCAAAACATTCTCCTCACACCACCTCTTCACGCCATCATACACTGCCGCGGCTGTCCTCCTTTACCTCAACAGTTTTTTTTCCTTCCACCTCTCGCCGTTTTAATTTTCCAGATGACCTCAGAGCAGGGAAGAGGGCAGCGGATCAGTAAATTACGTATTGCACGGAAAAACACGCGGAGCTCACGTGGTTCAAATATAGTCTTCAGAATGTTGATATTTTCATTGCAGTTATTGAAAAAAGTTTATACATATAAGATGGAGCAACGTGCGCTACACAGGCTATACTGCATCATGTACTGCGTCATAATATGTTGTGTACAGCGCAGAGGAGTGGCCGTTCCTGTCCCTGTTCAACCACGGAGTGTGACGCTAAAGGCAGCATTGGGTTTATGAAGTTCTAGTGAGAGGAGAAGAGAGATTGAGCAGCCTCTTCTAACCTACGTAAGAGGACGTTGGTGATGGAGGATGAGGAGGCGCATGGAGCAAATGGGTCTTACGGCTGTGTGGATGAAAACTAGACCGATCCCAATCCCATATAGCCTCCTCCACGTTTGTACCGGTAACCGATCTGTGTGTACTGTGTGGCCGAGACTGTGGAGGCAGTCAACATTATATCTGTGGGAAGAATAAGCAAGTCTGGCCTCGATTATAAGAAAGGTGATATGCTATGTTTTACGAAAGAAAAAACA